>CM076580.1:193652628-193852854 GCA_034641835.2 Pinus albicaulis
TAAAGAAAATATAATAATAACAAATTAAAAATAGATAAATAATAAAATAAAGTTTTGATTAAATATATAAAAATATAAGTAAGAGTTAAATTAAGAAAATTTTTGATTCAAGGTAAACTTAAGAAAAAGAAAATAAAAGTCGGTATGATGACATACAAATTGTGTGTATGTAGATCTCTTCCTAATCTATTTTCTATTTAATGGACGAAAGAGAGATGAGAGACATTCATTCTTTCCACAGGAGAATGATGGAAGACACATGATTCACTAGTTGTAGTAGTTGATCAAGGGCTTGGGGTGATCAACTGTACAAAGTGTCTATGCAGTTGAGCTTACGGTTCAGTAGAGAGTCATCCTCAAAACTTTCTTGCGATCAGTGAAATCCGTATAGAATTACAACTTTGAGATCATTAGTAAATTTTATTTTCGTTTTACATTTACGTATTCTCTTCACATGTTTTCATAAATTGTATATTAATCAATTGAATACTTTATTAAAAACATATATTGATATAAATCAATTTTATGTTTTAATTCTAGTTCATTACATATGGTATCCAAACTAAGTTACAATTCATGAGGCATATAAATCAGTATCATACTCTCCATAATATTATGTGTTTTTAAGTTTAGTTGAAATAGAAGTCTATGTCTTAATAATTAATTAGTTTCATAGCTTAAGGAAAAAAAGAAAAAAAAATCATCACTTTATAATTAATTACATTAGAGAAAATAGTTATATATATATATATATATATATATATATATATATATATATATATATAACTTCAAAATATTTTAATTAAAAAGTTATTTGAAAAATATCTATATTCGAGAAATAGAAAAATTATCTTGATTTCATCATATTTATATATACAATTGAAATATGCATTTATTTAGATATGAAATTATTATTATTTTAAACGTAATTTTATGTATATTATAAAATAATAACACAGTTTGTAGAAATAGGCATAACGTAGAGAAGAGAATAAATAAGATAGGTTCTTTGAAGTTAAGAATACATTTTGTTACCTCCTTATCTAAATGGGTGATGAAATTCTTCCATATGAGGAGAATCTAGAATCCAATGACTCTTGTTATGATTTCATTAGCTGTAGTTGTATATACGGTCAAGAGAAAATAACAATATGATATGTTGATGGCATGATTCAAACCTTTTATGTAACTCAAAGAAGATTGGATTTTTTATTAATGGATTGACAAAGAAATTCGTACTACGGATTCCTAGTAAATGAAATATGACCTATATGGTTAAATTAGTCGGGGACTGGGCTATACCAACTCTCAGCGTGAGCATATTTTTTTATTGGCTTTAGTCGGGGACTAGCATGACCATATTTCTTTATTGGCTTGACCCACAAAGATTAAATCTTAAATCTTCTTGTTTACATAATATTTTATATCGTGAAAAACACTAATTCGACGACATCACATAGTAGTTTATGTTCTTATATGGAAATAATTTTATGATTCAACAATCATTTTCCACCTAATTATTGATTTAGGGAGTATTTTTAGACCACCCAGTTATGACTATTCCAAAATCTTCCATTATATTCTAAACTAGATTCCCCCTTCTTATCGATAAATATCATTTGCGGGTTTCTTCAAATTCTTCTTTAGATAAATTACATTTGGGGTTTTTTCTTGAAAAATAATTCTTTTGCTCTCCTATCATATTTATTTAGTGATATGTGTGGCAAGGTTAAGTGAAATAGATTCAATAAAGAAAAAGATTTTCTCAATGGGAATGCAATGAGTAGCTATGGAAAAATTAAAACATTTTTTGAGGAAATAGATGGTAGGGGGATCAAGTTCATGGGAAGAATGATTAATAATAATAGAGGGACCAGGGATAAGGATTTTTTCATGTTTATTATATGAATTTGAACAAAAATATATGTTCACAAAAGAATTAATATTATTTTACTTATGAGAAATTTTATTAAGAATAAAATTTTTTATCTTTAATTGAGGAAGTTATATGTTGAACGTTATATATCAAAGGGGAATTATTAATGATAATATAGTTAGACGAGATAATGTTTTATATAAGGTGAAAGAAGGTTGGATTTGATCAAATTGGAAACAAAGTAAATAAGCTCTTATAATTCTATTCAAAGTGATTATCATTTCCATTAGAGATATTGGAATTATTATTAATATTATGATTAATCATATGAAAATTAATAATATTATGATTAATATATTGATAATAAGAGTTAAAGGAGAAACGGGGAGATTTTTTTTTCCTGAGAAAAAAACATGTAATTTTATTCATCAAATAGAAGAATAAAGTTACATTTTGCACATACTGAAAATCATTTGAGAAATAACACCTCAAGACTAATCAAAGAATAAAAGAATCGTGTTAGAAACCCTCACCACAAAAAATGGCTAACAACAGGTCTGAAACCCCGGCAAATGAAAAATCATAAATCTCAAAGACGAGGCAAAATTTACCCTATAATCTCAAGATAAAGGACCAAAATGAGGCCAAAAAATAAAAAAAAGGGCATTAGATCCCATCAAAAAATCATGGTGTCCACCTAGCATCCAAAAACGAATTCTTCCTCTACAAAGAGACAAAAAATGCAGTGGAAGAAAAAGTCGCGACATACCCAAACACACCCTAGATTAGAGATGATGCCAATTATGCCAGCTAAATCCAAGGTCGTGGGAAACGTATTAGTCGTCTTATAGAGCCACCAAAACCCACCATCAATAAGCCCCAACTAGAATACAAAAAAGAAAACCCTGCAAAAAAATAGAAGAGGCATGAAACCATGAGCCAAGTGGCAAGTGGTTGCGCAGATGGTTATAAAAGCCTGTAAAGAACATTTGAAGGCCGAAAATCTTCAGCAAAGTTACAGGGTTCATTAGTGCCAGCTTTTACTAGCAGCAGTGTAAGGCTTAGAAAGAGCTGTTTGAGACCTTTACGGTGAACCAGTGGTAATTATTAACTGAAAACATAATTTTGAATCTAATTATAGAGGTTTCAGCAATTTTTTAAGACTTCTAGAGGTCGAAAACTTAGCAGAGAAGTCTTCCTTGACCCTAGTGCCAAGGGGTGCAAATTGGTGATTGAGGCGAAACCGGAGCAGCCAGAGGCCATTTTTGATGAACGAATAGTCTAACCTGGCTATTTCAGACATTTTGGAACCAATGGAAGTGGTTTTAGAACATTTTGAGAACTTATTCATCTTGAGAAGTTGATTTGAACTTTTGGGCAGCCCTATGCAAACTATGGAGGATAGCGTATTTTGGGAATGAAGTGCTCAATTTGAGAAATTTATCAGTTGGTATTTGGTGTATGATGTGTATTGGATACAGAAGGAATGGTTTCAGTGATAGAAACATAATTCTGAGGGAGTTTGTGCCATTTAGAAGCTCACAGTAGCTTAGTGCACTAACAGAAGGAATCGTGTCAACAAGAGCCTAAAGTTATTTTTCAGAGTTTGGACAGCCAATTGAGGGATATTTATGGTATTTTCAGTCCTTTGGATCATTTTTATATTCATTGGAATTAAGTATTTACTTTGTAAAATTTTTTATCATAATCCCAAAGAGCTTAGTCAAGATGACAACGCTCAAAGGAGACATAGCTCACGAGATTTCGGGTGAACTCCTAGATTAAAATTGTTGTTGTCTTTGAATGATTATTTTTTGCATTATTTTGCTGTCATACATGTTAAATTACAGCAAGAAAAAATGAATTTAAGACACATAAACAGTAAAAATTCATACACCACTTTCAAGTAAATAATTCCGCAAAATTGTCAAGAAAAAGCTAGATCATTTTAATTAAAACTGAGTGGTAGGTTATTGAAATACATACAAGTTATCTAGACCATTTTCAGATCAGCAGCCTACCACTCCCTCAAATATTCCCATAGAGAACCACATGCGATAACACAAATGAATACCCTGAGAAGAAAGCCCCTGAAGAAACCACGATGGTAGTACCCAACAAAAGGCACACCTAGCATGTCGCAGATGGGGCACCAAAAACTACATAAGAAAATCCGACAAGGGAAATGTCGTGACATATAGGTGAAGGAAGGCATGAATGAAGGTCGAGACAACCAGGGTTCAGCTGCCTCACCCTGCTTCCTCAACTCCCCCATCTCCATGGTTGGGGGCATGGGGGGATTATAAGTATCAAGTAACTGAAAATTTTTGGCAAATGTAGGAATTGAAATATCTAAAGTTAAAAAAATTCACATAATAATATGAAATTAAGGTTTTAGTGGCTATCAATATGTGATTTTTTGTGTGATACACTGATAACTAAGGAATCAAGTTCACCTTGAGGAAACCTAAAAATGATGAGACAATCGAGAAATATGAGGCTTGGGTTGGAAGAATATTTGCAGAGGAAAAGGAATTATAATCAAAACAAAAATCTATGCATTGAGGAAAATAATAATTTGGCTATTATTGTTCTCTTGAGGGATTTAAGTCTTTGGTTTATAGCCTCAATAGTGACAACAAAGCGTTATCTAGATTAGAGATATGGCCCTAGCTAGTAGAGAGAGGTTGCAGTAATGTTGTATAAAATAAATAGCATGGAATTTGAAGGGTAGTGGCAACATTTTAAAGAGGTTCAAAATAGTTTAGATTACAAATATAAGAATGGGAGGGATGCATGAAATACTGGTTGGATTCATGACCTGTTTCAGCACTAGAGGCTTGGTTGTGATTGAAAATGGATGATTGTGAAAAAAATAACCCAAAAATGGAATAAATATGTAGGGTAAAAGATTAAAATTATGAGGGGATTGGAAAGAAAATGATAGGCTAAGAGTTAAAAATGGATCCAAAGTGCCCGGAATAGAGATTTTTAAACTTTTTAATTTGAATATTAGAATATGTTTCAAATATAAACAAAAAGAAGATAAAAATGATTGATTCTCAATGGTAGTCCAAATATAAAACTACATTAAAGATGAGAGTTTGAGATGCAGAGAAAATACCAATTGGGATAATAAATTAAGATAAAACTTGCTGAAGTGTACCTTAGTGAGAAGGATAATAGAGTTGGAACTACTAAAAATGCTAGAAATATTGTGCCTTTTTGGAGGGTAATGAATTATGGTGAAAGAAGGAAAAATGCAAGAGTATCAACATCGTTTGAGGATGGCTATATTAACAACCCATTTCTTCAATTTAATATAAATCATTTTGAATAACCTTATCTCAATGAGAACAAAATTCGGTGTTCCCCTAAAACATATTTTCAATTCCATTAGATCCCCCATCCATTCCCTTGGCCTTTTTTTGGCCAAGAAACTCCATTCCTTTCTTGGATATACCCTCTCGTTTATCAAATATTCAACTAATTTCATTTAAAAACCAAATAAAATTCATATTGACTAGAAATACCTTTTGGTTAGTTTTGACATGGTCTCCTTATTCATAAAAATCCATATTCCTGAAGCCATCGACATAATATCTATGCCTGTTGTCTCTAAAACCCTCAACCTCATTCGTATTGGTCTCTCATCCATTTTCCTCTATTTCAAAGGAGCCTTGTATGAGCGTATGAAGGGTAAAGTTGTGGGATCCTCTTTATCCCAAGTTGTTGTTAATATCTATAAGAAATATTTTGAAACCTTGGCCTCAAAATATTGGCGTCAAAAACCAAAATGTTGGTATTGGTTTGTAGATGACACTTTAATCATATGGCACATGGCCTTCTCGCACTTAATGCCTTTCTTTCCAGCATTAATATAATTTCACATCATATTCAGCCCACCATGAAGATAAAACTTGATAAATACCTTCCCTTTTTGGATGTCCTTATAACCCACTTTCTTGATGGATGTCTAAACCACCAATTTTATAGAAAATATACCCATACTGACTACTATCTTCACACTTAGTCCCATCACCACCCTTCCCAAAAGCCAGTTGTTCTTAAAATCCTAATCTCATAAGCCTTCAAAATTTATACTCCTCAGATCTTACATAAGGAAAATATTCATCTTACCCAAGCTGTTAAATCCAATGGCTACACCACCTCTCAAATTAAAACATCATTTTACCATAAATCCCATCTTCTCTCTGCTCAGTTCCCTCATTACTCATTTGTACATAAAAAGTACCACAAAAATTATTTATAAAGATATTATATAAGGTAAATATTAAAAATACCTTTAAACTTGATAAAACCCTTAAATAAATTTTTTGTCTAGGATAGGATAAATCTAATCCCATGTAAGGTTCAAGGGTTTACAAAATTCCATGTTATTGTGGGAAATTTTACATTGGATAAACCAACCATTCCTTCATATCCCATATTAAATATAACATTGCTAACACTACCCATAATAGCATATGAAATTCATCCATTTCTAGGCACTCTTCCATTCCAAGCATCTCATTTATTTTTATCAAACCAAAGTATTAGCATCTATTCCTTTTCATAACTCCTGCTTAATTTGGGAAGCTCTTCAAATATAAAATCGTCCACACAATTTCAATATATAAGATGGAGAGAGGATAAACCAATCTTGGAAACTTGTCATCCATTATCTAATCAATTAATCTATATAATAATCTCCCCTCTCCCTTTTTCTTGAGTTGTCTTGATTATAACCTCTCTTCATTTCTTTCTGTAGCCCTATATTTTCCCCCCTCCTCCTTAACATTTTTATTTTATCTCTTCTACCCCATTTTCCTTCTCGATTCTCTATTTTCATTTATTCTCACATCTCTTATTTCCTAATATATTTTCCTTCATTAGTTTTTAGCCTCCCCCCGCACCACCCCCCCCCCCCCCCCCCACACCCACCCCCACCCCCACACCCACACCCAAACCCAAACCCAAACCCCCTCGGAGACTCTATTTTTAATGAACTTGACCCCCCAGCCTATCCAAATCCCATATTTGTCTATATTTCCCCCTTCCTTTTATATAATATTTAATTTTAATTTATTCCCTTTATGAACTTTATTTTATCATTAACCTTTCTATATAATTTTAAGCCACATTTTCCCCTTTTGTACCTATTCGAACCAAATTTTTCTTTATATATATATATATATATATATATATATATATATATATATATATATATATATATATATATATATATATATTAATTCAATATTTTAATAAATTAAACCTCCCCCCCTCCCCGCTCCCTTTGTATTCCCCCCCACATCCTCCTTTTTTTTATATTTTTTCTTACTTATTTTTAAATTTCACCGTCATTGTATTACTTTCATGTTATTACATCAATCCATTTTACCTTTTCCCCTTCTTAGATTTTGATTGTATTTTATTCAATGTCTATATTTCTTCCTATTCTATTTTTTTCCCTCTCACCGCTCACTCACAATAAAAAAATCTCTCTAACCCCTATTTATGCGTGGAGTTTCCACCTAAAACATTTCACAAGCTATACTCTTCACACAGTTTTCATCTAAAAATATCTCACTGTATGAACATCTATGGGAATCTATATTCACTCGCTTATGAGTTGTGTACCTTAATTTGGAGAATATGTGAATGGATGGAGCTTTTCTTGATACATATTTGACAATTGAATCCTTCTTGATTTGAACCATTTGTTTATAATACTCTGATGTTTCTTTTACGCATTCCTAAATCTTCTTGATATGTTGTCACCTCCCATGAACATATTTGTATAATGTACCACATGTTGAATTCCTCAAATACAATTATGAAATTTTTACTTAAGGGAATTTTTAATCTCTCTTGAAACCACTAAATATTTCACACTCTAAAAAGTGCCCAAAAAAAAGATATAACAAGAATACCAAGAAGATTTGCTTAAATTTTATTTTAGGATTGTTCACAAATCCTAACATCCACAGGGTATAACTCCAAAAGTATATAAAATAAATTCTAAAATTTGAATAATATGTTCCTCCAGATTTACACTTCATATATTTCAAATTTCATTATCTAAAACCTCCAAAAAAATTCATTGCAAAAATTCCAAACTAACCTATTTTAAACTAATTTTAGAAGAATTCAGGAACCCATAGTTCCTTAAAGCATATATATGAAATTATAGTGAACCAAAATTTCAAATTTGAACCAAATCTTCACAAATATTTATTCTCAATATGGTTCAAATTTCATAATACAAAACCTACCAAAAAAACCATAGCGAAAATGTTGAACTAACCTATTTAGGATTGATTTAAGGAGCATTCAAGTGCCCTAACTTCTTTGGAGCATATATATAAAATAATAGCTAACCAATATTTAAAATCTGAACCAAATATTACTAAATATTTCTTCTAAACATTCTCCAAGTTTCACCATCTGAAACCTCTGAGAGAAAATTTAAAGCAAAAAAATCCACAATGACCTAATTGAAGCAGCAAAAACACTAGGATCATGAGCTCTAATACCAAATTTTTTGGACTTTGTGCCTTCAAAATTATAATAAATTGATAATTATTGTCATGTTCAAGGGGAAAACCTTCTTTTACAATGAATACATTATAGAAGACAATATTTACTGGTTCTAGGACTAACTCTCCCTAGTGTGTATATATAGGAGACAAAGGGAATGAGAACATGAGAGGTTATAACATACATAAAAACATAATAATAGAAATGTGATCAGTCAATATCTAGGGTTTAAGAAAAGGCATTGGGGTTAACATGGAGCTTATATAGAGCTTAACTTGTTACATCATTTTTAATGGATCAATTCCTATTTTAAAGTGGACCCAAAGATATATCCCATGAGAGAGATCCATTATCAATTTGTTGAGTATTTTCTATTCTTATTGTTGTTTTATTCTCAATTTTTGTTCTTTAAATTTTCTTATTTAAAGCTATTAAGTCATTTTTTAATAAAATTGGGGAAAAATGAGAAATTGTATAGAAGAATTCAAATTAATGTAAGAAAGTACTTTAGTACCAATTTTATATCATGTATCAGTACAGACGATGCAAATTCACACCCCGATACAAAATTAACACAAATTTATATTTGGGATGCATAAGATGATGTAGAAGAAATATCACTATGGTTAATGCTAATATATATGACACAAATGTGTGGTGTTGTGACACAAATTGTCACTCCCATTATTTCATTGGAAAGTGTATTACAAATAACATAAACTAAAAGGAAAACACACTACCAGGAGACCCTAATAAAAATGTTATGGTATTGTATTGTAGAAGTGCATTTGAAACTTCAAATCAATTTCTATCACTTTATTTTCAACTACAATCTTTGATCTTCCTTGACACACTCCTTATCACATGTTTTCACCATGCACACTTTCTATCATCCTTTTATTACTAATACATTTTTATGTAATCTAGATGATTTCAACATCGTGTGTTCTCTTCAGCCCGTGGGGGGAACACAATTAGCGATCGTCGTTTTATGAAGTGTAATGTAAACCATGGGATTCAACGTTCAAATCCCTTGTGGGTCAAGCCAAAAAAAAAATTATATATTCTCCTCTTTGTATTGTTACATAATTAGAATATGTATACCTAAATTTACACTTATTTATTTTAAAAATACTTTTGCAAACAAAAATATTAACTCTTTCTCTCATACTAATCCAACTTGTTATATGTTCCTTCAACATGTTATTCTATCCCTAAAACTTTTTTTTTTTATTTCTTTGTTATCATAATAATGTATTAAATAAGTTAAAAGTGATTAATTAAATTTCTTATTATTGTTGTTAAATATAGGCATAATAATTTTATTTTATTTTTATATTAATGAGAAGCTTCTAAGAGTGTTGGGAAAAATACTGAGAGGGGGGGTGAATCAGTATTTAGTGCAGACAATAAAACTTTGATATTTCTTTCTTAAAAACTCATACGCCACTTTCCTGAAGCCAACTCGCGTATATACGTGGGAAATCCTTTACAGAACTCGTGTATATCCAGTGAACTAATTATGCATTTAAAACTTGACTTAGATCATTGCATTAATTATTCATCAGATGTTTAGAGGACAGTAAACAGGTGCAGAAATAATAGAACAATCATCACATATAAGCAACACACATGAACACTAGGATTTTAGGTGGAAACCCAATTCGAGAGAAAACCACCGCTGTTGTTGTCTCAGTCTTCAATCTTTATTATTAAGAAAACTTCTTACAATCATGTACTGGCGCAGACTCATACCAGCACGCAGGCACCCACCTGCAGAAGGCTATAACCTTCTCTTGTTTACCAACGTCTCCTGGAAGGGAGCAACAATCCCCTGCTCTCATTTACTAGCCTCGCCTGGAAGGGAGCTACTACCCCCTGATATTAACACCAGCGTCTACTGGTAGAAAAATACTACTTTAGACTGAAGGATTCAACCCTCAGATCCACTGCCGACCACGTTTCATCAATTTTCAAACTGGATCAATCAGCTTCAACACAATCCTTCACTTATCAACAAACATCTTTTTCCCATTGCATAAAACAGAACAGTGAAACCACTATAACCAGAATATCAGAGATAGCCCAAACTTCAGAATAGATATACAGAAAACTCAATCATCTTTGAGCAACCATCAGTTCAGATATCATACGCGCTTTTATTTAAACAGACCCGCGTATACACGCGCTTTTAATGAAGTGAACCCGCGTATACATTTGTGCACTTTTCAGAAAACCCTTAACAGTCCATACGTGCATTTTCTTAAACAAATCCATGTATATACACGCTTTCCATGAGATGAACCTGCGTATAGATCTATAAAAGATAAACTTTGCATAATAGACCATATCTATGAGCTTACCCAGATTTCTTCAACTTCTTCAACAGATTTGCGCCAGGTCTTCATTACCTATTTTCAGATCATCTTAGAGATTCATCATTTCCAGATCTAGAGATTTTGAACCTTTATCATATTCACAGGTGCATCAAAGATTCAGATCTATTGGTTAAGAACAAAGTTCAACCATACAGATTAACTTTAGAGTGAAGTATTCATTAAAGCCCAGACACTTGCTCACCCTTGCACAATGAATTTCTTTTCCTTAAATAGATTTGGCCTTTGTCAATACCATGAGTCAAAACCACACCACACCAATGGTATTTCTGGATGGGATCAAATAGATAATCAAACGCTCAAAACAATGGGTCAAGACCATGGTAAATTCCCTTGGTTTTAGAGATTTAGAGTGCAATAATGCATATGTGACTCAACACGTACTTTTCGGCGTACATACGTGACTTCTCCTTGACAAAACTACGTATTCCTTGTGTCATACCTTTTTCATCATTATTCTTGCACATACTGAAATTCCTTTGGTTGTTTCATCAGAGCTATTCTGTAGATACATCAGATTTACATCATTAATAAACAGGAGTAACTTCATCAAGTAGGTTTCCATTATCTTCATCAAGTGGGTTGCCATCAAGGACAACACTTTGCATCATATTACCAACAATCTCCCCCTTTGGACTTGATGGCAACTACGATGGTGTTTGATCATCACAACAGATGGATACGTTGATTCTAACCATTATACAATAACCATGTTACTCCCCCCTTATTCAAACACCATGTTACTCTCTCCCTTTGACATCAAGGACGAAGGGCAGATCAAAACCAACACAAGATATTTCTCCTCATGTAGAGTGCTGTAGATTGGATGTGTACTGAAGTTACCATGCTCCCCCTGAGTTCATGCTGTGTCTTCAATCATATTCTACAATGAAGTTCATGACTCTATGACCTTTCCTATCACCAAGGACTCATACTTACATCAAAGATCCAACCAAGTGGATTTACAGAAGAGACACAAATACCCAACCAAGAGGGTTTACACATTTTGACTCAACTACCCATCCAAGTGGGTTTACAAATTTGAACAAGTCCTGACATGACTGAATATTACAATTTACATCATTGGTCTCATCATGACCTTTACAGCAAAATTCAATTATGACTTTTTATGACCAATACCAACAAGACCTTAAAAGAGAGATCATATTTCAGAATCATCATGATGCCAACAATGCATTACACTCAGCAAGGCTAATTCTCCCACTGAACCTGTGCATCCAAGCATCCTTTCCATATGACCAGGGCTCCCCCTTAGTTTGTGCAATCTAAGCACTTTCAACAACAAATCATCAAATCATCAGAGAATGAAACAGAATTATGAGAACTGGAACACCACCAGAGATACCAAACAGTATCAGAGATACCAAGCAGCGCTGCAGTTGTGCTGAAGAAAGCTGACTCCAAAAAAAAATTGTCAGCAACCAACCATACGTGGTTTTCTTTGTATGAACTCGCGTATATACGCGACTGTCTTTCAGGAAACCCGCGTATCCACTTTAAACTTATGAATTTTAAGCTGTTCTGATTTTCTGCATAGCAGAGACTACTCCTAGCTTATGTCTGAGATATTCAAACGCTTCCCTGGGCAGAGGTTTGGTAAATATATCAACAACTTGTTCTTTGGAGGGAACATACTCCAACTTCACCTTTTGTTCAAGCACTTGTTCACGTAAGAAGTGATACTTGATGGGAATGTGTTTGGTCTTCGAATGCATAATAGGATTTTTTGAGATACTGATGGCACTTGTATTATCACACATAATGGAGATAGGTGGTGAACATTTGATTTGAAAATCTTGTAAGTTTTTCATCATCCAAAGAAGTTGAGTGCAACATGATGCGGCAACCACATATTCTGCTTCTGTTGTAGATAAAGCAATAGAGTTTTGCTTCTTGCTGAACCAAGATACTAACTGGGGCCGCATATAGAATGCACCACCACTAGTGCTTTTCTGATCATCAACATTTCCAGCCAAATCTGCATCAGTGTAAGCATGAAGAGTAATATCAGCATTATTTGGATACCATAGTCCAAAGTCTTGAGTTCCTTGTAGATATTTGAATATTATTTTGGCAGCCTGAAGGTGAGACTCTTTTGGATTAGCTTGGAATCGTCCAACAATCCCAACTGCATGCATAATGTCCGGTCTAGTCCCAGTGAGATAAAGTAGGCTTCCAATCATAGATCTGTATTCTGGTTGATTCACCGTGGGAGAATCATCATGAGAAATAAGATTACATCCTGTTATGATTGGTGTACTTACAGGTTTGCACTCTTCCATGCCATACCTTTTCAGAATTTGCTTAAGGTATTTTGCTTGTGATAAGAATATACCATCTGTATTTTGATGCACTTGCAAGCCAAGGAAGAATGTTAGCTCCCCAAGTAAAGACATTTCAAATTCTTGCTGCATGACAGAATCAAATTTATGACTCATAGATTCTTCATTACTTCCAAAAATGATATCATCAACATAAACAACCACAATCAACAGTTTATCATTTTCAATTTTTGTGTATAGGTTGCTATCAACAGACCCCTTTGAAAATTCTTGTTGATGAAGATATTTGTCGAGACGATAATACCATACCCTTGGAGCTTGTTTGAGACCATATAGAGCCTTTTTAAGTCTACAAACAAGATTTTTGTCATTTCCAAAAATGAATCCTTCTGGTTGTTCTATATCAACTTCTTCTTCTAGATCACCATTGAGGAATGCAGATTTAACATCCATTTGATAGACTTTGATTTGCTGAAAAATTTAAAGAGAAATAAACATTCTTATGGCTTCAAGTCTAGCTACAGGAGCAAAAGTTTCTTCAAAGTCTATACCTTCTTGTTGAGTATACCCCTTGCAAACAAGTCTAGCTTTGTTTCTTACAACATCCCCATTCTCATTTAACTTTTTTTTGAATATCCATTTAGTTCCAATGACATTTTTGTTATGAGGTCTTGGTACTAATTCCCAAGTGTGATTCTTTTCAATTTGATCAAGCTCTTCATTCATGGCTTGAACCCAACATTCATCTTTTCTAGCTTGATTGACATTGTGTGGTTCAATAGTGGATAGAAATGCCAGATAACTAGAAGATCCCACAAGGGTCCTCCTTGTTTGTACACTTGATCCCTTATCTCCCAAAATTTGAGATGCTGGATGATTCTTTTGAACATATCTGGATGGAGCTTTTTCAGATATATCATTTTCAAGTTCTTCATTGGCTTCACTGTCTATATCATTGCTATTTGATGTAGAAGGACATAAGTCTTCATCATCTTCATTTGTTGTTTGTTTTTCTTCTTTTGGGGCTGTAAGAGACTCATCAATAACAACATCAATACATTCAACAATTTTCCAGAGTCTTTTATTGTAACATTTATATGCCCTACTCCTAGAGGAGTACCCAAGAAGTATTCCTTCATCTGCTCTAGGTTCAAAATTCCCAAGTTTTTCATCATTATTTTTGGTAAAGCATTTGCTTCCAAAAACTCTAAAATGCTTCACAGAGGGAGGATTACCATACCAGAGTTCATATGGCGTTTTATCACTATTTACACGAACATGTGCCTTGTTAATAATATTTACCATTGTATGTGTTGCTTCTCCCCAAAAGGTGTCAGGTGTTCCGGAATCATCAAGCATAGCTCTAGCCATTTGTTGAACGGTTCTATTCATTCTTTCTGCTACGCCATTTTGTTGTGGAGTGCCACCTACAGAAAACTGTTTTTTTATGCCATGTTGTTCACAATATTCAAGGAATTCATCTGATGTATATTCTCCTCCTCGATCAGATCTAAGACACTTGATTTTTAGATCTAATTCATTTTCAACCAATGCTTTGAAGATCTGAAATTTTTCAAATGCCTCATCTTTTAATCAACCCAATCCAACACATTCTAGAGAAATCATCAATAAATAAGATATAATATTCTTCACCACGTGGTGAATTTTTCCTCATAGGTCCACATATATCAGTATGAATGAGTTCAAGAGGCTTACTTGATGATCCTTCGTTGGCATTAAATTGCACTCTGGTTTGCTTACCGAATTGACAGAATTTGCATATGATACTTTCAGGTAGAGTAATATTGGGAAGACCACGAACAACATTAAGTCTGCTTGATTTGTTGATTTGAGAGAAGCTTAGATGCCCCAACCTTCTATGCCATAGCCAGTTTTCTGAAGATTTACTCAAGTGACATTGTTCTTTGCAGTTCTTCAATACATACAGGTTGCTGGGAGTTCTTTTTCCTTTTATAATTGTTTTACCTGTATCAAGATCACGAACCACACATTCTTTTGAACTAAATACAACTTCAGTTCCTTGATCACACATTTGACTTACACTTAACAGGTTATGCCTTAATCCATCCACATACATGACATCATTAGCTTTCACTTTTTCTTTTAGGAACACAGACCCTTTTCCCTTAATTACCGCAGGAGTATCATTTCCAAATGTAACCTTCTTTTCCTTTTCTAGAGAACTATATGCAAGAAGTTTGTTTTTTTCACCTGTCATGTGTCTTGAGCATCCACTATCAATGTACCACTGATTTTCTTCACCTTCTGCAAATAAAACTATGCCACAATTTTCAACCTGTAATTCCTTCTTTTTCCATACTTTGGAATTTGAAGGAGGATGCTCTTTTGGCTGAACTTTGCTTCTGCATTCAGATTCTTTATGGCCAAATTTATTGCAATAAGCACATTCTATTGCATTTAGAAGAGGAGAAAATTTGTTATAAGTATTCCTTTTTGTTTCAATATCATTCCTTTTCTTTCTTGCTTCTCTTGTCATGATGGTTTTATATGCAACACATTGAACAAATTTATGACCAAAGTTGTGACATGAGAAAAATTGTCCATTGAAGTAAAAATTTATGCGATCATGAAATCTACTATTTGAATTTACCTGTTGGTTGTAGCTTCTTTGAAAGATCTCCCTGTTAGTGTTCCTTGAATTGAGATGATCATGCTTTACCTATAAAGATTCTTTGTTCCTTTGCTGAGTGGCAGGATGTTGTAAACCAGTTGTAGATGCTTTTAGAGAATTTGGTGCTGAAGCCTGAGAAGATTCTCTTGTATATCCAAAACCTGTCTTTATAAAAGGAGAATGTTGTACCGTGATAATATCATCTAAGGTTTCAGATCCTTTAGCAAATCTAAGATTCAGAGTCTTTACTTTCTCAAGTTCTTTTCTTAGACTTACTACTTCGCATTCTAATTTCTCATTGTGTTTCTTTTCTTCTTCAATCTGATTTTTCAGAGTCTCTATGATTATCTTACTGTCTTCTAGACATATTTTGAGTTGATTTTTTTCATCAAGAAAATCATTATCCTCTAGAGCATCCATAAAAGTATCATTTCCTTCTCTAGATTCTTTTTCAAATGCCATGAGAAGTCTAAGATCTTGTTCACATTCTTCCTCACTATCAGATAACCCATCGCTGTCTTCATGAGTATAGTAACTTTTTCTAGTGCTAGACCAGTTCTTATTCCTTCTTGCTACTTCCTTCCCTTTTGCAGGTGTTTCTTTATGAGGACACTTAGCAGCATAATGACCAACTCTTCCACAATTAAAACATTTGAAAGGAAGCTTACCTCTGAACCGTCCTGTGCCAAGTTGAAGTTTCTTTACAAAATTTACCTCATTTTCTTTTGAGATATATCCTAATCCTTCTGCTTCTTGTACTCCTTTCCCTTTTGTAGAAACTCTAAAAACGGCTTCTTTGACTTCAGATGGTCCTCCTCTTCTCATTTCATAAGCAGTTCGTATGCCATGAAGCTGCACCACAGTAAGATTTTGAAGATCCTGTTTTTCTTCAAGAGCAGAAACTTTTGACTCAAATTTTTCCGTTAGTGATCTTAGAATTTTCTCAACCAAAGTAGATTCGGCTATTGTTTCTCCCAGATTTCTCATACGATTTACAATGTCATCAAGACATAAAAAGAAACTAGCAATACTCTCATCACTATGCATCTTTAATTTTTTATATTCTATTCTGAGAGTTTGGAGTTTTGCACTTTTTACCTTTGCATCACCTTCATAACTTAGAATGATTTTGTCCCATATAGCCTTTGCTGTATTCAGCTGCATGACCTTGAAAAATTCTGATTCAGTTAGACTCCCCAATAGAGCATTGACCGCCTTTGCATTTGTCTCATAATTCTTCTTTTCTGTTGCATCTGTTGGTACAGTGGCTGGATATTGATATCCTTGTTCAACAATAGCCCATATATCTGCTCCCATAGACTGAAGATAGGATCTCATCCTTATTTTCCAGAAGATTAAATTACTTTCCTATCAAGAGCCTATGGCTTGATAGATGTTGTTCCCTCTGATTGCTCATCTTTCTTGATCTTCCTTCTAGCGGTTGCTTTTTCTTGTTATGACCTCGCTTTCCGATACCGTTAGCGTCTAAATCTACCTCAGGCCGAAATGAAGTAAAACTCAAGGCTACATCAAACCACGCTCAGCCTCGTAGCTAGCCCTACGAGGACAGGAGAGGGCTCTCTCCGTCAATCTCGAGAAAATAAGCAATAGGATGCGAGATGACTTACAATAGGAACTGATTTTAGGCTAGTAAAGAGATAGGTATGTTTGTTTTTTGGTTTTTGGGTTTTCGCTGGAGAAATGGGAAAACAAATTTTGGGTCCGGGGATAAGGTCAGACCTTTGCAGATTTCGAGTTGGGGCGAGGTAGGTGAATGTCTTGATGCTTTTGATTGGATATATGGACAGATTAGACCGACGAGGAGCTGAAGAGGGCAAAGAAGAACTTCGATCCTCTCCAAACAGCTGAAAACATATAGAACTAACTGAATTCAAAGGCCAAGCACTGTAAACAATGGATTCAACCTTATTCACTCATTCAATTTAGTTCAGAAGCATAATGAAAGGACGGCATACATTAACATGAAGAAACTTACAGTAAAAAAAGAAGAAACATCATCAAGAACAGAACACCACAAGGATCCCAACAAGTGCCGCAAAACCCCGATCTTTCCTTAGCCAAAATATGAAAAATATGTACAATGATATCAAAAGTATCCCAAGAGTCCAACCTCTCCAACCTCTGAAAATGATTGAGAAATTACAATATATATATCACTCTAACACCTTTCCCCACCTCTAGGGGTCGAATTCCCTCTTCAGGGATCAGTTTCAACCAATTCTAATCATGGAACTACAATCTAGGCAGCTAACAACTTGCCTCTAAAAGAGTGGAAACCGATCCATTACATGATTTTTTACTCATTTGAGAGTGAATCTTCTAGAAGAGATAAAAATAAGCCAAAGTTACATGCCAAACATGAATTTACATCATAAAAACCCAAAAATTCCATCCACAAGCAAAACTGGTCCATACTAGGCGAAAATCTGAGCTGGCAGCTGAAAATTCAGGAAAAATTTAAGTGGGTCGCTCTTGAGCCGAGTGGGTCGCGCGTTTTCCAGCCTGAATTTAAGGTACTTCCCGGCATCCAAATTGAGCTCATGATAGCTCGTTGGAAAGCCCTGGATGTTGAATATCCAACACAAGTGGAATTTCTGAATTTGGAGCTCATTTGACCCTCCAAAACCTCATTCTCCCAGAGGTACTTCCTGCTGGTGCAAAAGGTGGCAGCAAGGTGGTTTTCATGGTGTTTTTGAGCTCTTTGACCACCCAGATTTTGATGAAATGCTTAGTTGATTTCTGAGGATGCATAACTAACCATGACAAATCCAAAAATGCAAAAATTTCCTCCAGCAAGTGTCCCAAAAAAAAGTGAGCGCATGAGTGCGCGACCCGCTTAACTGAAAAACCTGTTTTTTTGACCCAAAAATTTGAAAATGACAAAATTTTCTCCGAATTTGCCCAAATTCGGAGCGGAGGTCCTCCATCATGTGTCCTGCCTAGTCAATGAAGCCTCGGCCAAAATCCGAAGTGGATTAGGCCTTTTCCGCCATTTTAGTGCTTTCCTGGTGCATGCAGCCCCTGTGGTGAAAACACTGTCTCGGTTGTATGATGTGTTGTTGTCAGTCATGATGTAGCAATGTGTATGTTCAACCTGTTGAAAATGAGAAATGGGACCTTGGTGTCTTTGTCTCCATCATGATCCTGTGAATGTACCTACGCTGATGAAGAAGGCGAGACCCCTTCCACGCCATGTGGAGATAGTACTCGCACTGCTGATGAAGTCAACGAGACCCCTTCCACCCCATGTGAAGATAGTACTCGTCGTGATGCTACAAACAAAGCTCTGTGGCCTCTCTGATATGCTACCACTACTGGCGCACTGCTATGCTCCATCTCAGTACATCAACCTCAACGATTGAGTCACTGTCCGACTCCTGCTCATACTCTGACTCTGTCTCTGACATGGCTTCGAACAAGATATTTGCAATATGTATACTGATATAAATGCAGTGAAAAGAGAGTTATAATGTATGTTTCAACACTCAATAAATATCCCCCACTTGTCAAAGCACCATAAGGAAACAAACAATGATACCAGCTCTGTTTTAGGTGGATTGAGATAGAAGCACAGTCTCTGTTTTAATTTGCAAGTGAAATTTGACAAATGGTCGCCGGCAGCCTTTAGAATATTGGGTAAACCTTATCGAAGGGAGAAATGCATCATATGACTGTGTTTGTCAATGGGCAGTGAAAACAGAGTCATGAAAACGTGTTATCAATGGGCAATGAGGTACAATATATCAATGATCATCATGGAACAAAGGTCATGACAGTGGTAAAATGATAATGATGACCACAGTGGTATAATGGATGTGAAAACAGTGGGCTTTGAACATACGTGCCAAGGTGGATATACCAATGATATAAGGTGGAGAAAACACTCATAAAACCATCCATACATATTTCAAAACCCTGAGGAACAAATCAGCCATGTATGTAGGGTTTTACTCCTCCATTCAAATGTTTGAAGACTTCAAGATACCATCAACACATGAAAAACTACTGAGCAATGATAAAAACTTGTTTGCAAGTTGTTGGAGATGATTTGAATCAAAACTGGGCGCAAAACACACTTTTCTGGGCTTTGTTGTTTAAGTGGGTCGCTCTGCCCAGGTGGGTCGCTCCCATTCATTTTTACACTGTGAAAATTGCCCAAGTGGGTCGCTCCCCTCAAGTGGGTCGCTCTTGCCTCATAGTGCATTTTGCAGAAAGATTTTGGAGGCCTTCCCGGTGTCCAAATCAGGCGTGTGATAGCTCGTTGGAAAGCTATTGGAGTCTAATTTCCAACACAAGTGGAATTATGCAATTTGGATTCCATTTACCCTGTCAAAAATCAAATCTCCCAACACTATTCAAAATGAGCAGAATGAGGCTGCCTCAAGGCAGAGCGCTGTTGCAATCAACTTTTGAAGGTCTTCCTCAACTCCAAATTGAGCTCATGATAGCTCATTGGAAAGGTATTTCTGTCTAGTTATCATTTGACTCATCAAGCAAGTCATTTGGCCAACCATGATAGGATAAATTTTGATTTTCCCAAAGTCACTTCAGAGGTGCATTCAATTCTCCTGAGGCAACGGTATTTTTGACATTTCTCTAAAACCATGATACCTGTGTAAAACGTGAAAGAGGTTTTTCTTCCTTGGCATGTTTTGGACAAAAACCTCTCTCATTTTCCCAAATTTCATCTTTTATTGCTCTGAAACATCTTTTGAGTGAAACCGATCCCGATGTGTGAAACAAGGGATTTTGTCGAAATGAAGCGAAATGAAGGGGATAAAGGGCTTCTAAATTCTTGGGGAAATTTTGGGAAGTAGGGAGGGATGTTAGGAAGTAGGGGAAAGTGGAATCACAGAGATTGAGTGAGGGGAAGGGGTCCAAAAGGGCGAAACACAGGCCTAGCCTAGAAAATTGCCAAGTTTTGGCAAGAAACTAGGGTTTGTGCAAAAATGAGGAATTTGGGGGATCTCAGTGATGGGAAGTGTTTAATTAGGTGAATTAATGATAGGGGAAGGTGTATGAACATCGGGATACAAGTTTTTCGATGATTTGACCATCCAAGAGAAATTACCTCCAAAACCCTAGGAGAGGGAAATGGACCTTACCTAGGCACAACTGAAGCATGAACAAGATGTAAAATGACTCAATGGAACTTGACATGATGATGGCAACCCCCTGAATGATGATACACTCAGCTGAATGGTGACATGGACTGACATTTGGACAACTTTGGAAGAAGTGAAAGCAAACCCTAGACCTAATGCCTAGTGACCAAATTTTGCTTGAAGACTCATTGAAATGACAAAATTTGACCTTGACACCTTAAAATCACTTTGTAAGAGCATGTTTGATCACTGGAGGAAGGCTGCAAAGGCTGAATCTAACAATACCACCGTTGGGAAAAAATACTAAGGGGGGGGGTAACCGTATTTACAAGTGCATTAACAAACTTTGTTTTCCTTTAAAACTCCATACGCTACTTCGAAGCCAACTCACGATATGCGCTGATATCCTTTACAGAACTCGCGTATATTCCAAGGAACTAATTATGCATTTAAAACTTGGACTTTGATCATCGCATTACTTATTCATTGGGACATGTTTAGAGGACAAGAACAAAGAAGAACGAATAATCATCACATAAGCAACACACATGAACACCAGGATTTTAGGTGGAAAACCTGAATTCAGAGAAACCACCACGTTTGCCTCGCCTCAATATTTATTATTAAGAAAACTTCTTACAATCATGTAATCGGCGCGTACCTCATACCAAAGACGTAGGCACCCACTCGCGAAGGCTATAACCCTTACCGGCCTCTCCCCGGAAGGGAGCAACAACCCCCTACTCTCGTTTACCAAATTTTTACCGGAAGGGAGCTACTACCCCATGATATTAACACCAGCCTCTACTCGGTAGAAAGCTTCTACTTTCGTACTCAAGGGCTTCAACCCCAGACCGACCGCAAACCTCGTTTCATCAATTTTCAAACTGATCAAACAAATTCAACACAATCATTCACTTATCAACAAACATCCTTTTCCCATTGCATCAAACAATGCTGAAACCACTATAACCAGAATACTATGATGTGCCCGTACTTAATAGATATGCAAAAACTCAATCACTTTGAGCAACCATCGCTCGTATATCATACGCGGCTATTTAAAATCGTACCCGCGTATACACGCACTTTTAATGAAGTGAACCCGCGTATACATTCGTGCACTTTTCGAAAACCCTTACGTCCATACGCGCCCTCGCTTAAACAGATCCGTGTACATACGCGCTTTCCATGAGATGAACTCGCGTATAGATCTATATAAGATAAACTTTACGTAACGTACCAGATCTATGAGTTTACCCGATTTCTTCAACTTCTTCAACATTTGTGCCGTGTCTTCATTACCTATTTTCGCATCATCTTAGAGATTCATCATTTCCGCATCTAGAGATTTTGAACCTTCATCATATTCAGTAGCATCAAAGATTCGCATCTATCGATTAAGAAATGTAGTTCAACCATACGCATTAACTTCGCAGTGAATTATTCATTAAAGCCCGTACACTCGTTCTCCTTGCAAAATGAATTTCTTCTCCTTAAATAGATTTGGCCTTTGTCAATACCATGAGTCAAAGCCACACCACACCAATGGTAGCTTCTAGACGGATCAGATGATCAAGTGCTCAAAACAATGGGTCAATACCAGTGGTAAATTTCGGTTTTAGAGAATTACGGGGCCGTTTAACAGGGCATACGCGACTTCGACACACGTACTTTTTTCCGTACATACGCGACTTATCTCTCGACAAAAACCGCGTATGCTCTCAGACATACCTTTTTCATCATTATTCTTGCACATACCGAAATTCCTTTCATTATTTCATCGTAGCCGTTTCCGTAGATACATCTACTTACATCATTAATAAACAAAGGAGTAACTCTTCATCATAGGTCTGCCATCATCTTCATCAAGTGGGTTGCCATCAAGGACAACACTTTGCATCATATTGCCAACACCTTTTAACAATCATGCTAACCATTATGTGCTTTCTTTGTTCTTCTCGCATATTTCAACTCTCAATTTTGGCTACAAAACATCTTTTGAAGGGATCCTAAAATACTCCCCAAAGGAATTTACATCTAATATAACTAAATATACTTGTTACAAAAAATATTCACAAAAGGAATATACAAAGATAGATCTACCCCCGCCAAAATTCAAACTAAACCGAATCCAAAATGGATATATATATATATATATATATATACGCTTATCCCTCAATGAATTATTTCTACCGTAAATAAATTCGCACCAAAAGTCTTACATACTTGTATTTCTCTCCTTTCTTGTCACATAACCCGACCGAGCGAATCCCTAGCTTCAAATTTGCCACATGTAAGCATGTCTCGTCACCAAATTCATCTCTTTCGGACATATCATACTCATGAACTTCAATACGAAGCAATGCTAATTCAAAAATGCTCATTGGGAAAACAAATTATTCATCCCAACACTCAAAGTGAAATTTCGCAATGATAAACAAATGCACCGGCCACAAGCTCCGCCGAATGCATGCGCACTTACAAAGAACGTGTCGCGTGTGCGTAGCACTTACAAAAATGTGTTAGCACATACAATGAATGCGTAGCACATACATTGAATGTCTAGTGTATGCATATCACATATAGTGAATGCATAGCGTATGTGTAGCACATACGTTGAATGTGTGCCGTGCGCAGATATGACATGCACAACGCCTCAAATGAAAGCCATCACCATCGAGGTGGTCCACATTCGCAACAGCTTCATTTGAACATGAAGTACAAGAAGGGTAGCACCAAGAGTGTTGCAAATCGCTTCACCGACCATCGATCGTGGCAATAACCATCGTTCTCAACTATTGTGGGCACAAGACTTATGATTTTCCGCTTCTCTATAAGAGCGATCAAGAATTCAAACCCACACATACGAGACACTCTTCGAGGGTACGCAAGTTCCAACTTTTTCACCTCCAAGATGCACTATTAGGTCACCCTCGGGACACCTTTGTGTTCCTTCAAGGAATACAAGATGATTTGGTAGGCACACTACAATCGAGTTGTTGGGCATTTCGTGGTCAAGAAAAATAATAAGACAAAAAAGTATTTATATCGTCAAACTCTTCGATAGATGTGTTAGGAAGTACATCGTATCCCGCATTGCTTGTGCCATTGCCAAACCGATCATCAAGAAGCAAGGCCTCTATACTCCACTACCTACCCTTATCGACCTTGGGAATCCATTTCCATGGATTACATGTCAATCTCCTCTCGCTTAAGCATGGAAATGACCGTGTTTTGGTGTTCGTTGATATATTCTCGAAGATGGCCATTATGGTAGCCTACAAGAAGAATATCACAACAAATCCCTACTAAACTCTTCTTTGAACGAGTGGGTGTGCACTGGGGATTTCACAACCCATCATCCCTGACGGACAATAGGTTCTTCAACATATTTTGGTCCGCCACCTCCGTCAACGCCTGACACCAAGTTCACCAAGTCCACAACTTTCCATCCCCAAACCAATGGCCGCAGAGAGGTCATCAACAGATGATTGTACACATTCTCGCGCATGTACAATTCAAAGCATCCACGCACATGGGATGATAGCCTCCCCTATGTACAACATGCTTATAACCAGTGTCGGGCCAACTCAACCGATCATGCTCCCTTTCGTGGGCTATGGATTCCAACCACGGTGTCCTATCGACGTATCCATGCCATTCTGCGGTACTTGCGCCGATTTGGCTCATGTCCACTCCGAAGCCGACAAAGAAAATAGTTTCATCGAGCGTATTCCGTATATATGCCAACAAAGTTCATGACATATTGGATAGAGCCAATGCTAAGTAAAAGAAACGACATGATCAACATCGTGTGCCACACCACTTCCAAAGGGAAACAAAGTGTGGCTACATTTGAAGAAGGAGTGCCCCACCGGACCCCACCGCAAGCTTACCGCTCCGATATGGGTCATACAACCATCACCAAGGTTGTAGGGAACAATGCCCTTAAGCTCGATTCCACCATTCCTTGGCCTACACCAAGATTCAATGTGGAACACCTCCGACCCTATTTCCCACCTCTCGCTAGACACTCGACATTGCAAAACAACTCACACCAACAAGAGTTAATCCGTACCACATGGAACATTCCACCACATATTAGACACGACATGCAAATCAAGAACACTCTCAAGCAGAAAGATCCAACTCAGACGGCTGCCAAAGTCGTCAACTCCCCGCACTAAGGCAAGTAGTTCCTGTTACCAGTGGACCAAGCTAGCGAAGTTTCCTAATCTCATGGAGGAATCAACGCAATGGGGACCATTGCTTCAAGGAGGGAGAAATGATCCGTGGATATTGGTGGCCACCCGCCTATTCCACTGGGGGCCCACCATTTGCTTTTCTAAATTTTTCTGGGCTTTCTCAATTATAGCACAATTTACTATTTTTAGAAGTTTTCTGATCCTAAACTTCCAGAAGCCGTTTTGAGGCCCTAAACGACGTTTTTGGGCATCAATTTCTCTAGAAAATATGAGTATGTTTCAGATCATACATTCGCGGTCAAAATTCTTTGGGTCTCTGGATAGATGTTTCTAACGATGTATCATGTGCATCAAATGAAGATAAGATGCCAGTTACAACCCCGAGAAATCGATGTACCAATTTACCGCGAGGCCCATACTCGGCATTTCATCTCCTAGGTTAGGTTTTTGGATGTTCTCAAGCCCATCGTTTCTCAATAATATATAGCCTTCGTGCCTCATTGTGATATTGCAGTGCATAGGCTTAGACAGTCACACATCAAGCCAAAGATAAAATACAAATGCTCTAGCTAGTTTATTTCATTCGTCCGTAAGCAAATTTCGCTCTTTCGATATTGGCTGAAATGAATTGTTATTTCCGTCGCATCTTTTTATTTATGGTTATATTTGTATTCGTTGTGTTCCCGCATAAATCCGAATCCGTCATTCTCTTCTATACCTTCATTACTATCAAAAAACAATGGGCCATGTTCTCGTTCACATACTAAAATTTCTTCGCATACTCATTTATTCGAGTAACTCTTCCTTTAGTCTAGTACTCAACGATGCTCCCACATTACCTCGCAATATATGCAATTTGAATTTTCTTCTCATAATCCAACCATACCGATATCCCTTATTCCTCCGTAACATCTCCATCAATAACTCACAAGATGGAATTTATCTCACTTTCTCTATCAATATATTCTTGAATCTTTCTCATGCCATTTTCCTTGGAATATTTCTTCTCCTTCTCGTGGCTTCTCCCCGAACCTATGAAATAATTATCGGCAATCATCTTCTCCTCCTCTTTGAACTCCATCTTGTTCACTTGTGAATCGCACTAAGTCTCTCTTTATCAACAAGTCTCCATACCCGCTGCAAGTACCTCACCAAGCCTTCTCTCCTTCAGTTCGCATTTTGGTAACACTAGTTCTCTATCTCAAGAATTTCTATTGAGAAACTCCTTTTCTCTCGCTTCGCAATTCCACTTCCTTCGCAGTATCCACTTTACTCTACCTCCAAGAATGCAACTCGGTTCTCTCTTTCAAATCTTCTTCTTTATTCTTTTCGCCGAGATATTCCTCCTTCGCCTTGCAATCTTAAATCTACAAACACAATCCTCAAACCTGCATCAAAATAAATAAAAATACCATATTACCTTCAAATATTATGTCACACTTTATCCGTGCGTATGTTTTCCGTCGATTTAAAATCCGATCCTTTCTTCCTTTACATGCAAAATCCGCTTCTTCTGACACGAAATGATGAAGTTATCATAATATCTCAATATTGTCGTCTTCAAACCGTTCCATCGATATCCTTCTAAAACTTTTAACCATTCTATGCTTTATTTTTTCTTCGCATAGTTCGCTTCTCAATTTTGGCTACCAAACATCTTTTGGAAGGGATCCTAAAATACCTCCCAAAGGCATTTATATCTGAAAAGGAATATAATTATTACAAAAAATATTCACAAAAGGAATAGACAAAGATAGATCTTCCTTGCCAAAATTAAAACTCAAACTAGAATCCAAAACCGGATATACATAGACAAAGATATTAAAATACGCTTATCGCCGAAGGAATGATCGCTACCGTAATTCAATTCACAATTAAAAGATATTATAGACTTGTATTTCTCTCCTTTTCGTTACATAACGGAACTGAAAAATCCATGTCTTCAACTCGCCATAGGTAAGCATGTATGGCCACCAAATTCATCTCTTTAGACATATCATACTCATGAAATTCAATAAGTAAAGAATTCTAATTCAGGATAGACAATGGAAAAACAAATTTTTCATCCCAACACTCAACAAATTGCTCTTGTAATGATAAAAAAAATGCACCGGCCACAAGCTCCGGCCGAATGTGTAGCATGTGCGTAAAGATTTACAAAACAAATGCATAGCGTGTGCATAGCACTTTACATCAAATGCATAGAATATGTGTAGCACATAAAGTGAATGCGTATCGTATGCATAACACATATAGTGAATGCGTAGCACATATAGTGAATGTGTAGAACATACGTGAATGTGTAGCACATGCGTAGAACCTCAAATGAAAGCCATCAACGATCATCCAAATTATTTTCCCACGTTACCATACGTGATATATAATCTTCTTCACACTTTTATTCAACTGCAACATCATCACACGATCGAGTGCTTCATTGCACCATGCTTCTCGCTACATTTTCCCATCACTCGATTAAATCGCATCCATGATATCTCATGTAGATCACTTCGACCGGTATGCTTCCTTGCAAACACCATCAATCGGAATACTTAAATTTCAATTCCATCACAATTTATCTTGAAACACGACTTATCACATTACCCTCCACAAACCTCGTTCGTTAAAAAATCTCTTAAGTTTTGGGGAAAATTTGTGGTTTGCTCTTCGAAGAATGTAGTCGATTTTCCTCTTTGGCCGGAATCTCATAACATAGGGAGAGATTCTCGAAATTAATCACCGCGACTTCAATTCTTTTGTCCACATCATTAATTCCCTCGTAAGATTTATTCGTTATTTAATCGTATCCGTAAACTATCTCGATCGTCTGATATAGTAATTTAATTTCTTCCCAATCTCTGCAAGAACAATAATACAGAAATTTTAATTTATCCATGCTCCTGAGGGCTTATTCAAACGCCCAAATACAATTTTATCATAGGAATTTTTCATTACATTAAATTAAAATAGTATATATACAAATGATGTCGAGGCTCATTGCCATCTACTCATTACAGGCTCGATCTTTTTTAAAAATGGCCTTCTATCATCCCTCTCTCTCGCCCGTAGGCTTACAATCCAATTTCTATTCCTACCGAATTACCTATCTAAAAATATGGTCCCATAATGCCTTTTCGGCTTACAAATATATACAAAGATTCAAGAACTAATTTCGGTTCAGTCCATAATTTTCTCAACAAAATCCTAAAAATCCTCTAAGTCCACTTTCAACTCAACTAATTCCTAAGGATCCTCTCTTAGTTCCACAAAATCATAAAACCAATTTCTAATCTAAGATTTACAATATTTCGTAATCTCTCAATCCTCACTAATTAATCATGTTCTCCTACATTTGAGAACATTTAAAAATATGCCTCAATAAATAATTAATTAAATCATATTCTAATGTTCTCACATAAAAATCACCTCAAAACATTGAAAAGTACATTAATTAAATACTTAGGGAACCAAGTCCCTTGACACACAAGACCCCTTGCATTCTACTAAATGTACAAAATGTGGAACCATGATTCCCCCGCATCATCGATGTTGACGTACATGTTTCTTCATTCTCGTTTGTGCCCGATGTAGATTATATTTGAGATGAGCTATCATGGTGACACTAGTTTCATAAGATTCGATCAATTTCCCCGTAGTTTGGAAACAAACCGGGGGAGGTAAGACATTAGTGACAAAAGTTGTCCATATACAACCTCATAAGGTGTCATCTCGTGGCTTCATGTTAGTTAGTGTTATACCCCAATTCAGCTTAGAGTGTAGCCATTCGACCCATTGATGTTGCTTATCGAAGTGAAAAAACATAGATCGTCCCCAAGAATTTGTCAATCGCCTTTTTCCGACAATTGGAGTTGAGGATGATAAGTTGCATCGAGTTGGAGTTGCATGCCCCGGAGCTTGGAAAACTTCCCGCCAAAATTCTTCGGTGAAGGTAGGGTCACAAGCCCGACACAATAGAATTTGGCATCCCATGTAGTTTGAATATTTGGTCCATGAAAATTTGTGCCACCAATTTTGGGGTAAATGGGTGGGGTAGAACACAAAATGGGCATATTTGGAAAGCCTATCAACAACTACCACAGATAATGGATTTTTTTCTAGACTTCTCGAGGCCGTAATCGTTGGGTGCTAAAAGGTGACTTTTAAAACTCCTATTTATCCCACACATCTATCAACCCGAGCAAGTCCTCTTATTTCAAGAGTGTACACAATATGTGCACGCTATAATCCCACTTGAAACTAAAGGAAACTCAATGCTCTAAAAACTAAATCATTCATTCATCAAAGTACGTAATTATCAATGAGGATACAAAGAGCAATAACTCATTCCTCTTTTAGCCGATGTAAACTAATCAAGCATAAATAAGATCCTCAATCTAGAGAGCTTTGATAGCAATATCCAATGCCTTTACAAATTTTTGATCTCACACACAACACACTAAATAACCAATTGGAAATGGCAATGAATTAAATCAATAATGCTACCGCAACTGATGTAAATGAGATAATTATGCTAATCCGTAAGAATGCTAAAAGGAAAAAACTAAATGGTTGCATAAAGTAAATGAGCGGAAGAACGCTATATAATAGAAATAGACAACAATGTCAGGTGATCGCAATGAACAAAAAAATTAAGTTACCGAAATGAACAACGAAGCTCAATTAGAATGAGCAACATAAAAATATACTTGGGTAAAACAAAAGCAATGATCTTGCTATGAGAGGGAAAATAATAGCAACGCAATTCAATCGTTGTGCTAATCATTAAACAAACCACACTTGCGTAAATCGTAAATAAGGAAAACCACACTCGATGGTACAGGAATGGTAAGTAGATCCACCAGGAGTCAAGCCCTTACCGCCTATGAATACCGCCTAGATTACTTCATGAGATGTGAAGGAACTCGCAATCGTTTTTATATATTGATTATCAGACAATCGTTACAAAGAAGTTCGTGCTCTTACTTCAACAACGAGAGTCGATGATCAAAGTTACAATTTCAATAGTAATTCTCCCATTCCTCCTATCTTATCCTATATATCTCTAATCTAATAATCCATCTAATTCTCCTCTCTAATCATCCATCATGAATCCCCATAATAACCCCTTCTCCGATCTTTGTTCCGATTTAAATACACATGTAGAAAAAAGAGAAGTTACAACCTATATGATTAAAAATTATTCCTATTACAAAATTGGATTGGTCACAACCAATTGATCATCAAGATCATATCTCGAAATATCCTTCCATCAATAATTTAACAAGGACATGTCAAATTTGGTATCGCAATCAAGAATTTGGAAAACTACACAACAACGAATTTGAGAAAATCATCCTTAGAGAAACTTTTGTTTCTCTCAATATAGGCTGAATTTGGGAAAATATTCTTTTATAAAGTTAATTCCTGGTCCGTTTTGGACAAAACCCATGTTTCGCATTTTCCGTATTCTTCTCCATTTGCCCAATACGTCCAATGAAAAATCACTTCTTATTCCAACAAATTTCTCGAGTAAAGTATATTTTCATCGATGAGCTAGACATCAACTTTGCAATCTAGAAAATATCTTTGAGTCTAAAATGGTGAGTGATGTTACAACAAATTTATTAATAAAACCATAATTGGTAAAATCATGCATAATCATCAATTTATTAAAAATAAAGGAGAAGAAATAATATTTATCCATAAGAGTACAATAATTACAAAATGGAATTATATGATAAACTATGATAAATGATACGATAAAGAAGAGTAGAAATTGAAGAGAATAGGTGTTAAAAAGGATAATAATAATGAAATATTAGCGCCCCAACGTACCCCCAAACCGAATATATCGCATGTCCTCATGCAACCCAGACCGAATATATTCGCATGTCCTCATGCAACCCAAAGACAAACCCATACAATCCAAGAAAAAAATCGTTCATCCCAACTCATGTAAATGACGAACAAATGAATTTTTCCTCAAATAAATGAACATTCAATTTTAGAAATCTCGATGAAGGCATAAATTTTTTTACGCTGACATTCAACTATATGTATATGAAGCGTCATAAAAATATGATATAAGTAAGAACAAACTTCATTAACCATTTTCTCAAAATCACATCGTTTTGATGTCTTATCATGAGATATAAACAAAATGGTCATAGTGATGGGGACATAATTTTTGAAATTTTATGAACTAATTTAGCGGAATTATCCGTCTGTATTTTAATGATACCTCTTCGTTATCCGTAAATCACAAGAATTCAAGCCTATAGTTTTAAAGATATATGCAAATCAATTTCTCAGTTTTACAAAATGAAATCGTATGCCTTAAACGAGAAAGAAAGTAGAAAACATCCATCATGTGTAGCAATTCTTCCCCCAACCGAAGAATTATGCAACATCCTCATGCAAATGCTAGAAAACAAAGAGAGATAAGCATAAAGGAATAAAGAATTCATGCTTGGTGTAAAACAACATGGAATAAGGAGGGTGTTGAGAATGAATAAGAATATGTTGAGAATGAATAAGAATATCAATAGATGATAAAGAAACACATCGACATGGTCATAAGAAAGGAATGATGGAAAGAAAATGACTTCAAACTCAGTAGATTAGCATGCCTCGAAAAATGTGGGAAGGTGGTAAAGATTTGAAATGAATGATGATAAATAATGCTCAATGATTTTCATAAATTCTCCTAAATTCAGCAAATCGAAAATTATGCTATTTACTCAAGTGTTACCTCCGAAAAAAAATGTGGAATGACATGTAGGACTGCATTTGTTGAAGCTAATGTAGGTCAAGGAGACTTGTAAGATTTGGGTGTAGGGGCTAAAGGTAAGCACATCATGTCTCAAGAATTAAAAGCGTTTAGTTGCGCGAGCCTTTACAGCTAGTTGCAATAGTGTGGTCGTACGCGAATAGAATTCCCCCCATACTTGTTGTTCTCCAGAACTAAATCACGATTCTACATGAAATTTTCTTGAATACATGCGTGTTAATTTTGAAGAACAACGTATAAGATGTATGCCAAAAGTTCAATCGTAAAAATTTCGTAGAAATGCAATATGAATATTGTGGAAAATCAAAAATTATGGCGAATTTCCGAGACTTATATCGCATGCTATCCATAATGCATACATTCCCCCTTCCACCGAAAAGGGATTCCATGACCATAAAGCATAGAAAAGTGTTGTGTTGATGACAAGGCAAGGGAATGAACAATACAACAATAAAATGAAGCAGAGGTACACATATCAAATGATAGAAAGCAAGAGGTATGGGGCAGAATGAGGGCAGAGTGTATAAAGATAGTTATGAATAAGAGATAAGATGCTTAAGTTGATGATAGTAATGTCGTAAGTAAAAAGGACAACAATATGTAAGAAAAGATACTCAATACGATATTCCATCTCAAAATGGTATGATTGATTAAAAAACATTAACGTCCATGCGTAAAGGTTCACAAGAGGGAGAAATTAGGAAATAATCTCTCTCGATAAAAGAAAGTAGGAAGAGGGTATTATAATAATTATCGATGTTGAAAATAGAATTTCAATACCATAAGCAGTATTCTTACCGCCGCAGGCATCCATAGCCTTGACAAAACGGTTTCTTTTTAACCCATATGAGCGGATCCTCAAATTATAGTTGGAGAATTTCATTTGGTTACATGTTTAAGAGATCGCTGTGCTAGCGTGGTAACCAGATAACTACACGCATTCACTCCCAAGTATCAAATGTGATCGTGCCAACTCGTGATGAGACCTCATGTTCTAAGGATATTGTGGCTATCCAATGGATCATAACCCTCGTGGTGGCCATAGTGGGAATGTCACTTTGCTACAACCTTTATGAACATGTAGGGTCGGTTTTGTATCGAGACCCCCTATCTTCTATCCGTATACAAGATTTTGTTGTTTTTACACCTTTTATGATAAATAGAGGCACTAGTACCGAAGAGTGGGATGGTGGAAGAAGTTTGAACATGTCGATAGAAAGAAAATATACCCATAATCTTACTTATAATAGATAGAGAGAATTGTAGCCACGAGAAGTGGAATCAGCATGGTAAATATGATCAATTAGTATCATATACAACATAAATCAATACAACGAAATAATATATAAATAACTATGTCCCTTTTTTTTTTTTTCGAAAAAACCTATCATCAAGAAGTCGTCTTATTAAATATCATAACGTCAAGAATATTCACCTCGCTTCAATAGACTCCATAAGTTTTTGCCCTCATAAAAGTATTGTACTTCATGCGATGTAAGGGAATCAATAAAATGTGGTTGAGATGAATTAGGAATAACCACACAAGAGGGACGAAGGGTTATTCTCGAAAATATTCCCAAAGTGTTCTTCCCTTTGCTCCCTTGAAGGAACATAAAAAACACTCAAAAAGTAAGCACTTTTAAGGAATAGGCAAAAATACACTAAAAAGTAAGAACTTCTTAAAAAGGAACAAAGAAAAAAAAAATACACCCCAAAAAAGTGATGCTGTTCCTTAAAAGGAATAGCAAAAAAATTACGCCTAAAAAAGTGTTGTTCCTTAAAAGGAACAAAAAAAATACACCAAAAAAGTGTTGTTCCTTAAAAGGAATAGCAAAAAATACACCAAAAGTGTTGTTCCTTAAAAAGGAACAAAAAAAGACACCTAAAAAATTGTTGTTCCTTTAAGGAACAAGAAAAAAATGCATGTGAAAGTATTGTTCCTTAAAAGGAACACAACAAAAAAAAAAGTCACACAAAAAAAGTGTTGTTCCTCATAAGGAACAACAAAAAAATCAACACGCGAAACTGTTGTTCCTTAAATGGAACTATTGTTGTTCCTTAATAGGAACAAAATTTGTTCCTTAAATGGAATAGCAAAAAGACAAACACGCGAAATCATGGTTCCTTAAATATAACGACTATCATTCTTTAAGAGAAACAACAAACATTCCTTAAATGGAACAAGAAAAAGACAAACACGCGAAATCGTTATTCCTTAAGAGGAACGACCGATATTCTTAAGAGGAACGACAAACTTATTCCTTAAGACGAACAACAAAAAGACAAACACGCGAAACTTGGTGTTCCCTATAGGGAAAACAAGGAAAAATAGAAAACTAATGTACAATCCATACCTACAAATCCAATCAAAAAAATAAAAAATTTAAAAAGGTAAACTTATGTACAAGTGTCAAGAGAATAAATTGTTTAGTGGACTAGTGTTGTCGAATGTTTCCTTCTCATACAAGAATTTGTATTGTGGGTCCTCATTGTTCAATTTCCAATGGAGCGAAAACTACAATTTGAAGGGAGCAACACCTTAAAACACAAAACATAAAAGAAATCAAAAGAAACAACACTTTATTAACTTACAACAACTATGATGTTATTTCCTAAAGCAAGAAAAGAAAATTGTTTTGGCAAAGAATAATGACATGACATGAATCTTCAAATAAAAATCAATTGTTCATTGCTTCTATTATGAATCTCGTTGGTTAATGAATTGGATGAAATTCCCTTGTTTCATTAAAATTTCTTTCAAGAATCGCTCGTCCATAAATCGACCTTCTTAATTCTCCTAGGACCCGCAAAAAAACGAGTGTCTACCCGCAATAAAAAATTAAATCATGGAGAAAGAGAGGGATAGGTCTCCTAATCCAAGAATTATGCAAAAAACAATAAGTACTTACTTTGTATAACAAATCCACTGTGAGAAAATAACATTATTTTTTTGTCACGTGCGAGAGAGAAGTGGCCAATCATGCTAACTTGCGTTGTTTTAATCACAACTTTTTTGTTTTTCATCCTGGGTCTGAGTGATTCTAAAGCGATATGAGAGCTAATTCAGGTGTATCTACCGTAAATAGATTTTGAAGACAAGAAGAATTGATGGGTCAAATACGTTAATGAACAAATGAAAATAGAGTTTTAAGAGTAATCGATTATGATAAGCAATAAGATTTTGGTCATAAATTCCTCATGCGATATCAAAATCAAGTGATTCAAATTGCGTTGTAAACTATATTCATAGAGGAATATACAATAGAAATAGGTTTTAATAATATGTCATTTAGCCTCCAAATACTAACCGTCCCAACCTCGTCTCGAGCCGCCTACTAGATACCCCGTCAATGTTTTGGTTATAAGTTTTTCGTTTCAAATAAAAATGGAGTGATTTAAATTGGGTTGGAAAGTAGAAATCAAAGAATACTTATGATAGAAATATTTTTTAAATATTCACCTTTGGTCCCTTAAAACATGACTGCTTAAACTCGTCGTAAATTTTATCAAGCCCACAAGCCAAAAATATGATATTCAAGCAATTTTTCCATATTTGTGATAAAAATATGAGTGTTTGTAGAATTTTTATTTTCACAGTAATGAATTTACATACACAAATAAATTAAAATATTTATTACCGATGTTGATTTCCATAGTGTGTTGCAACAAAAGAATTTTTCTTTTTTTTTTTACATAATAATAAAAATGTATTTATTTATGTCCTTATTTATATATTTTCTCTCTCTCCATTAACCTACTCTTCTTTGAAATGAAGTTTATGTATAAGAGTACTTCCAAGGATCCATTTTCAAACATTCTATTATGGGCTATACCAAATTTTGAAAATGCATCTTAATAAATAGTAGGGTACGAGAAGCGAACTTCCTTGAAACGATGGTGCCAAAAATTAAGTTGAAGTATGGAGTGATGTCATAAACAAATGGAGTGAAACCAATCTTAAATGTATCTCTTACTTTCTCTTTGATTTCCTTCATAGCCATCATATCATGACGTTCTTGAGTGTTTAAAATGGTTTGTTGTTAAAAGCTAGAAGAAACCTCATTTTCTTTCATAACCTCTACAATCTTCGATTCGATGCATTCGAATCTCGCATAAGTTTTCTCCAATGGTGCATGTGATATAGAATGGGTGGGAAGGGTGGATAAATTTTGCAGCTCAACACCGTAAGCATGTTGTATCGTTTTATTATGGTGAGGGTGTGAATTGAGTTGAGAAGGAAATTTTGTAGGGAATGGAGCATTTTGATGATGTAGTTGGTCAAGTTGAATGGATGATTTTTGATAGGCAAGCAAGATGTTGTGGAAGAGTTGGAAGATGTGTTTGTACTAAGAGGAGGAGAGTAGTCATGCAATCATAAGATGAACCATGCTAAACTTTGATAAGATCGGTGGTGGTTATATTGAGATCGTTATGGTCGCTCTATGTTGGAAAAATACCGAGAGGGGGGTGAAATCGCATTTAATGCATAATAAAATCCTTTTTACTTTTCCTTTCTAAACCCATACGCGACTTTTCAGAATCCAACGAGAGTATATACGCGATATCCTTTACGTAACTCGCATATGCACAGAGATCTAATTATGCATTCAATTCTTAACTCGATCATCGCATTATTCATTTATCGTATATTTCAGAAACAAAAATAAAAGTGCAGGCTGAAATGTTAATAATCATCATACATAGGCAACACACATGAACAATTCACATTTTAGGGTGGAAACCCAATTCAGAGAAAACCACCGCCGCCGTCGTTTTACCAATATTTATTATAAAGAAAACTTTTACACCGGCGGCATCGGGTGCAGATTTATACCGCCGCACAGTATCCCACCCTGTATACAACCTCTCTCATTTACCAAATTTCTCACCTAGAAGGGAGCTACAACCCCCTCGCTCTCGTTTACCAAATTTCACTCCGGAAGGGAGCTACTACCCCGATATTAGCACTAGCCTCCGCCGATAGAAAGCTTACCACGTAACGGGCTTCAACCCTCATATCCACCGCACCACGCTTCATTAATTTTCACATCGGATCAAACACAATTCTTCATTTATCAACAAACATCCCTTTTCATTTCATCACTCGAATAAAGAAACCATTGTAACCGTAATATCGAAATAGCCTGTATCGTAACATATATGCGTAACCTTAATTATCTTTTCGAGCAACCATCAACTCAAATACCATACGCGCTTTTCAAATGCACCCACGTATACACGCGCTTTTACCGAAGTGAACTCGCGTATACATTTAGGTAACTTATCGAAAACCCTAACAGCTCGTACGTGATTTTGCTCTATCAGAGCCGCGTATACACGCGTTTTTCACGAAACGAACCTCGCGTATCGATCTATAAATTTTGCGCATCAAACCGTATCTATGAACTTACCGCATTTCTTCAACTTCTTCAACATTTGCGCCGTGTCTTCATCACTTCTTTTAGATCATCCACGAGATTCACCATTTCAAGATCTAAGAGATTCAACCTTCATTATGTTCATAGATGCATCATAGAATCAACTCTATCAATTAAAGAGAAGAGTTCAACCATGCGTATATACTTCGCAGTGAAGTATTCATTAAAGCCGTACACATGCACAACCCCTTTCGCACAATCAAATTCTTCTCCTTATATAGATTTAGCCTTTTTCAATACCATGAGTCAAAACCACATTACTTCGATGGTTTTCTTGAATGAGATCAAATATAAAATCCAACGCTCAATACAATGGGTCAATACCATGGTAATGCCCCTTGCAGTATTCTAATTTTAAGCGCAAAAGACCATATGTGACTCGGGCATGTACTTTTCCGCGTGCATACGCGCTTTCTCCTCACAAACCCGCGCATGCTCAACACACATTTTTCATCATCGTTTTGGCCCTCACCGATATTTCCTTCTCCTCTCGGGTACTTCTGGCCACGGTAGAACATCAAATTTACATCATTAATAAACTCATCAAGCATCAAGAACATATTCAATAAGAGGTTGCCATCATCTTCATCAAGTGGGTTGCCATCAAGGACAACATTTAGCATCATATTGCCAACAATTCTCCCCTTTGGACTTGATGGCAACCATGATGGTGTTTGATCACCAAACAGATAAATACATTGCCGTAATGATATTCTCCTCATTCAAACACCATGTCACTCTCCCCTTTTGACATCAAGGGCAAAGGGTAGATCAAACCAACACAAGCAGTTTTTCTCCTTATGTAGAAAGAAGAGCGTCAGAGATCTGAGATCAAGATATCATGCTCCCCCGAGATCATGTCGAATGTTCCCAAAACATTTTTTTTTTAAAATGAAGTACATGACTCTATGACCTTCCTATCACCAAGGACTCATACTTACATCAAATGATCCAACCAAGTGGATTTACAAGTGATTCAAGTACCCAACCAAGTGGGTTTACACATTTTGACTCAACTACCCAACCAAGTGGGTTTACAAATTTGAACAACAAGTCCTTACATGATTGAATATTAAAATTTTTTACATCATGGGTCTCAACATGACCTTTTCATAAAATTACAAAAATGACTTTTCATGACCAATACCGGTATGACCTCAAGAGAGATCACATTTCAGAACCATCATAATGCCAACAATGCATTATACTCAAAGCAAGACCATCGCTTTCCCCGAAACCTGCATCCAATGCATCCTTTCTATATGACAAAAGCTCACCCTTTGCTTGCATCCCGAATACTTTCAACAGCAAATCATCAAGGCATCTTCACCCAAAAACAGAGAATGAAACAAATATACGAGCCGAAAAACCACCTGGACTCCAAACAAGATCAAAGATACTAAACAAGACTGCATGAAGTAAAAATGCTAACCCCAACAAAAATTGCTAGCAACCAACCATACGCGGCTTTATGTGTTTAAAATTGCGTATATATGCGACTGCCAGAAACCCGTATCCAATTTAATCTTCCGAATTTAATCGTATCCGATCTTCCGAGAGGCAGAGATAAATATTCCAACTTCCCCGCTCGAGATATTCGAACGTTTCGCGCAGGTTTGCAAATATATCGTACCGAAGCTTACCATGACAATTTTTCTCCCTCTTCTCCTCTTCACAGAAGGAGGATTACCATACCATAGCTCATACGCAGTTTTATCACTATTTACTCGAACATGTGCCTCTGTTAAGAATATTTGCTACCGTGTGAGCCGCTTCTCCCGTAAAGTGTCAGTGTTCCTAATCATCAAGCATAGCTCTAGCCATTTGTTGAATCGTTCTATTCATTCTTTCGCTACGCCATTTTTTTGTGGAGTACTTGCTACGTAAAACCCGTTCTTTATGCCATGTTGTTCACAAAATTCAAAGAATTCATTTGATGTGTATTCTCCTCCTCGATCGCATCTAAGACACTTGATTTTTAGATCTAATTCATTTTCCACCGTGCTTTGAAGATCTAAAATTTTTCAAATGCTTCATCTTTGTGTTTCCGATCAACCCCAATCCAACACATTCTAGAGAAATCATCAATAAATAAGATATAGTATTCTTCGACCGTGGCAACTTTTTTCCTCATGTGTCCACATATGTCGCATGGAATGAGTTCAAGAGGCTTACTCGATGATCCTTCCTTGGCATTAAATTGCACCTCGGTTTGCTTACCGAATCGACAGGATTTGCATATGATACTTTCAGCAGAGTAATGGGAAGACCACGAACAACATTAAGTCTCGCTTTAGATTTGTTGATTTGAGAGAAGCTAGATGCCCCAACCTTCTATGCCATGTTTTCGCTTCAAGATTTACTCAAGTAACATTTGTTTCTTGCAATTCTTCAATACATACGTATTTCTTGGAGTTCTTTTTTCCTTTTTATAATTGTTTTACTCCGTATCAAGATCACGAACCACATTCTTTTGTACTAAAGACTACTTCAGCTTCCTCGATCACACATTTGACTTACACTTAACAGTTATGCCTTAATCCATCCACATACATGACATCATTAGCCTTCACCTTTTCTTTTAGAAACACGTACCCTTTTCCTTTGATTACGCAGAGTATCATTTCCAAAAGTAACTTTATTTTCCTTTTCTAGAGCATTATATGCACGAAGTTTGTGTTTATCACTTGTCATGTGTCTTGAGACCAAGTATCGATGTACCATTGATTTTCTTCACCTTCCGCGAATAACGCTATGCCACAATTTTCAACTTCGTGGTTCCTTCTTTTTCCATATTTTGGATTTTGAAGGAAGATGCTCTCTTGGCCGTACTTTTCTCCCCCGCACTCGGGACCTTCATGGCAAAAGCTATTGCAATAAGCACATTCAACTTCATTTAAGAGGAGAAAATGTTATAGGTATTCTTCTTTTTTTCAAAATCAATCCTTTTCTTTCTTGCTATTTCTCTTGTCACATTGTTTTATATGCAAATACATCGAGTACTTACGGACTCAAAATTGTGACATGAGAAAACATTTGCCCATCAAGAAGAAATTTCCCCGCGATCATGAAATATTCTACTTGAATTTACCCGTTGATCGGTGCCTTTTTGAAAGATATTCCCGTTAGTGTTCCTTGCATTAGGATGATCATGCTTTACCCGTAAAGATTCTTTATTCCCCGGCCGAGTGGCAGAATTGTAAACCGCCTGTAAATTTCGTTTTTAAATAATTTGGTGCCGTTTCGAGAGGACTCTCCGTGTATCCAAGACCCGTCTTTATAAGAGGAGTAATGTTGAACCTTGATAATCTCATCTAAGGTTTCGCATCCTTTGGAAAATCTAAAAATTCGCAGTCTTTACTTTCAAATTCTTCTCTTACACTAACCACTTCACATTCTAATTTCTCATCAGGTTTCTTTGCTTCTTCAAATCGCTTTTCCAGAAATCTCGATGGTTATTTTTCTTTTCTTCTAAGAGAATTTTATTTTCTTCTAAGAGAATTTTGCTTTTCAAGCGTATTTTGAGTTGGTTGTTCTCTTCAAGAAAAATCATTGTCCTCTAGAGCATCCTCAAAAGTATCATTTTCTTCTTAGATTCAAATGCCATGAGAAGTCTAAGATCTTGTTCACATTCTTCCTCACTATCGCATACTCCATCACCTGCCATCATGAGTATAGTAACTTCTTCTAGTGCTAGACCTGCTCTTATTTCTAGTTACTCTTTCCTTTTGTAGGTGTTTCTTTGTAAGGACACTTAGCAAGATAATGACCAACTCTTCCACAATTAAAACATTTGAAAGGAAGCTTACTCTCTAAACCGTCCTCACCAAGTTGAAGTTTCTTTACAAAATTTGCCTCATCTTCTTCCGAAATATATCCCGATCCTTCCCCGTTTCGTATTTTCCCTTTTGTAGAAGCTCTAAAAATAGCTTCTTTGACTTCGCACCTGCCTCCTTTTCTCATTTCATATGCAAGCCGTATGCCATGAAGTCGGGCATCTACCGAAAGATTTTGAATATCCTCGTTTTTCTTCAAGGGCGTAAACTTTTGATTAAAATTTTGCCGTTAGCGATCGTAAAAATTTTCTCAACCAAAGTAGTGTCTGAGCATTGCTTTCTCACCCGTATTTCTCATCCGATTTACAACATCATCAATACGTAAAAGAAACCGGCAATACTCTCATCACTATGCATCTTTAAATTTTCATATTCAATTTCGAGAGTTTGGATTTTTGCACTTTTTACCTTTGCATCGCCTTCATAACTTAGAATGATTTTGTCCCATATTTCCTTACATACGTATTCACCGCATGACTTTGACAAATTCCGATACAAGCTAGACTTCTTGTTACAAGACGACCACTTTTGCATTTGATTCATAATTCTTCCTTTCTAATGGATCTGTTGGTGTAGCAAATGGATATTGATATCCTTGTTCAACAATGGCCCATACATCAGCTCCATAGATCGAAGATGTGATCTCATCCTCTTTTTCCAAAAGATTGGACTGCTTCCGTTGGAAGAGCTTGGGCTTTGATAGATGTTGTTCCCTCATGATTTATCATCTTCGTTTTTGATCTTCCTTCTAGTGGCTAAGATTTTTCGAAGGACCCGCTCGATACTGAATTGTTGGAAAAATACCGAGAGAGGGGGTGAATCAAAACATTTACGTATAATAAAACTTTTTACTTTTCCTTTCTAAAACCCATACGCGACTTTTCGTAACTAACTAGCGTATATACGCGATATCCTTTACGTAACTCGCGTATGCACAAAGATCTAATTATGCATTTAATTCTTAACCTTTTCGCATCATTGCATTATTCATTTATCGATATTTCAGAAACAAGAACAGTGTAATGAACAATAATCATCACACATAAAGTAACACACATGAACAATTGCCATAATTTTTAGGTGTAAACCCAATTCGAGAAACCACCGCCGTCGTCGTTTCTACTTTCAATATTTATTATAAAGAAAAACTTCTACAATCATGTACCGGTGCGTACTTATACTCGTGCGCACGTTGTGCACCTAATCGCGTACAACCTTTTCTTCGCTACTCGCCCTCACCTCGGAAGGGAGCTATAACCCCCCGCTTCCTCGTTTACCACCCCCCACCGGAAGGAGCTACTACCTCCCCGAGACAGCACCGGCCTCTCCGCCGACGTAAAAGCTTCTACTATCGACCGAAGGCTTCAACCCTTAGATCCACCTGCACCACGTTTCATTAATTTTCACACTAGATCAAACACAATTCTTCATTTATCAACAAACATCCCTTTTCATTTCATCACTGAATGTTGAAACCACCGTAAACGAATATCGAAATAGCCCGACTTCGGCACGATATTTAACCTTAATTATCTTTTGAGCAACCATCAACTCAAATACCATACGTGCTTTTCCTTAAAATCGTACCCACGTATACACGCGCTTTTACCGAAGTGAATCCGCGTATACATTTGTGCAACTTATCGAAAACCCTAATGTACTCGTACGCGATTTTGTCTCGAATAGAGTCAGGCGTATACATGCACTTTTCACGAAAACGAACCTACGTATAGATCTATAAATTTTGCAGACGTACCGTATCTATGAACTTACCGTATTTCTTCAAATTCTTCAACGATTTGCACCAGTTCATCACTTATTTTCGTATCATCCACGAGATTCACCATTTCAAGATCTGTGAGATCTTCAACCTTCATTATGTTCATGTATGCATCATAGAATCGCATCTATCAATTAAAGAGCAGTAGTTCAACCATGAAAATATACTTTAGAATGAAGTATTCATTAAAGCCCAGACACATGCACACCTTTTCACAGACAATCAAATTCTTTCCCATAGATTTAGCCTTTTCAATACCATGAGTCAAAACCACATTACTTCCGATGGTTTTCCTAACGAGATCAAATTAGACAATCCAACGCTCAATACAATGGGCCAATACCACAATGCCCTCGGGTATTCTAATTTTGAGCGCAAAAAAAAAGACCATACGGCCACTGTACATTTTTCTACGTGCATACACGCTTTCTCCTTCATAAAACCCGCGTATGCGTCTTTGTAACACATTTTTCATCATTGCTTTGGCCCTCACCGATATTCTTCTCTAGTACTTCTAGCCACGTAGAACATCGATTTACATCATTACTAAACTCATCAAGCATCAATAACATCTTCAATAAGAGGTTGCCATCATCTTCATCAAGTACTGCCATCAAGGACAACATTTAGCATTCATATTGCCAACACCCTAACATATGAGTATTCCATAATGGATTATGCAAGTAAGAGAATGGAGAGGAAGTGTTTTGAACCATACCTATAGGCCACGATTTCCATGGTTTTGACCTTGCTGCAGCTTCCCCATCTCTTTGATATGCTAATTCCATCCTAGATAAGGAAGAACAAATATCTATGGGATTCTCCTTTTGGTAATGAGGGAAAAACATTTCATCAAATTCTTGATTTTTCTGAACCTGCAAAACATTCAATTGTGAATTTAGAGAACTAATGAAATCATATTTAAAATTTTCAAATAAGCATTGATTTTAGCTCTTATGTCTCTTGTTCTTGTAGTAAATTTTGAAAATAAAGAAGAAACTTCTCTAGAATTCTTACCAGCCTTGGAAATTCCTCTTGAATACCTTATGCACAATTCACAAACGTCATCATATGGTAACTGAAAAACATCACCTTTTCCTATCAGATTTAAGAGTTCTAAAAATTCATCTTTGATTCCTTTAAGAATGAGTGTTTTCAATATTTCTTTTTCCAAATGCTTATGCTTTTATTTTTGAAGGTTATATTGAAATCGCTCTACATAGTCCTCCAAGATTTCATCTTCCCCTTGTATCATACCGAAAATATCTTCATTGTATTTGCATAGTCTTGGTACTTCTTCAGGAATATGTTCTTCATGTCCTCCCATGTTTGGATGCAGTTCCCACCTAGGCTCATGAACCATCAGAGAGCTGCTTCTTTTAGAGTAAGAGGAAACACTTTCAACCTTTGATCATTAGTACAATAATCATATCCTTTAAAAAGTATTTCAAACTCAAATAATAATGTATTTGGATATTAATTTGTCAAACCATGAAAATTTGGTAGAGACGATGGGGGAATTATGTGCATTTGTGTCACTCCTCCTAGATCTTTGATAGGGAATTCAAAAGTTGAAATGTGAGCCATTTCTTACCATAATGGAAGATGTTATTCATATGTTTCTTTAAGGATCCTCCTTCCAAAGTTCCTGTCAATTGGTTAGTGAAATGGGTGGTGCTTACATCACCACTCGAGTGGAATTACAAGATTTTTTCAAAAGTTCTACTTCTAAAATTCCTACTTCAATTCCTATGCAATTCTGTTGGAAAACGGGCAGAGGAGAAAGCATTTTACTTGCTCATTATGCAGGTTCTTACCTTCTGTTTTTAATACCCAATTCTTTCATAGTAGACAAACATCAAACATACATCACTCTCTGTGAAATAGCAACACTCTCCCCAAAAATGACGCCAAAATGTTGGGTGCTAAGAGGTGCCTTTTAAAACTCCTATTTATCCCACATTAATTATCAACCTGAGCAATTCCTCTTATTTCAAGAGTGTACACAATATGTACGCACTATAATCCCACTTGCTACTAAAGGAAACTCAATGCTCTAAAACTAAATCATTCATTCAGAAAATTAATAGTAATTATTAGTCGAGGATACAGTAGCAATAACTCATTCATCTTTTAACTAATGTAAACTAATCAAGCATAAATAAGATCCTCAATCTGAGAGATTTGACAGCAATAACCAATGTTCTTTAGAGTTTTTGATCTCACACACAACACACTAAAAAACCAATTGGAAATGGCAATTAATTAATGGAAATGAGATAATTATGCTAACTGTAAAAATGATAAAAGGAAAAACTAAATGATTGCAGAAAGTAAATGAGCAACAACGTTATATAATAGAAATAGAAAACAACGCTTATGTCACTGAAATGAACAACAAAACTAAGTTAATGAAATGAATAGAGAAGCTCTCTAATTAGAATGAGCAACACAATAATATACTTGCAGAAAGCAATGATCTTGTTATGAGGGAAAATAAGAGCAACGCAATTCAATTGCAGAAAGTAATCATTAAACAAACCACACTTGCAAAATTCAGAAATAAGGAAAACCACACTGTATGGTATAGGAATGGCAAGTAGATCCACTAGGAGTCGAGCCATTAGCTGCCGGTGAATACCATCGGATTACTTCAGGAGATGCGAAGGAACTACAACAGTTTTTATATATTCATGATTGCATAATCGTTATAGCAAGTTCATGCTCTGCTTCAACAACGAGAGTCGATGATCAAAGTTACAATTTCAATAGTAATTCTCCCATTCCTCCTATCCTATCCTATCTATCTCTAATCTAATAATCCATCATGAATCCCCATAATAACCCCCTTCTCTGATCTCTGTTCTCATTTAAATACACATAGATAAAAGAGAAGTTACAACCGATATGATTAAAAATGATTCCTATTACAAAATTGGATTGTTCACAACCAATTGATCAGTAAGATCATATTTGAAATATCCTTCCATCAATCATTTAATAGGAACAGGTCGAATTTGATACTGCAATTGGAATAATTTGGAAAATGGCCACAACAACAAATATGGGAAAATCATCCTCAGAGAACCTTCTGTTTCTCTCAATACATGCCAAATTTGGGCAAACTACTTTTAAATAACGTTAATTCGGTCTATACCGGACAAAACCCATGTTTCAGATTTTCCAAATTCTTCTCCATTTTCCCAATACTTCCAATGCAAAATTGTCACTTCTTATTCCAACGAATTTCTGAGTTGGCATATTTAATGATGAGCTGGAGATCAACTTTGCAATCTGGAAAATATCTTGGAGGCTAAAATGGTGAGTGATGTTACAACAAATTTATTAATAAACCATAATTGGTAAAATCATGCATAATCATCAATTTATCAAAAATAAAAGAGAATAAATAATATTTATCCATAAGAGCATAAATAATTATAAAATAGAATTATATGATAAATTATGATAGATGACATGATAAAGAAGAGTAGAAATGGATGAAATAGTTGTTAAAAAGTGATAATACTAATGACATATTAGCGGCCCAACAGTAATGAAATCCATGGACAAGTTTGTCCAAACTGAGCAAGGAGGGGTAAAGGTTGTAAGGTTCCCGGTTGCTTTATTGTTTCCCCTTTGTTGTGCTGGCATACATCACATTTAGAGACAGAAGTAAGAATGTCAGTTTTCATGTTAGTTCAAAAGAAGGAGTGGCGGGTGCGCACATAAGTCTTATGAATTCTTGAATTTCTGACTGTTGGAGAGCAGTTCAATTCATCTAAGATGCGAGGTTTGAGATCTGAGGTTGGGGAGAGAACTATTCGATCCTTGTAACAAAGAACCTCATCCTACCAAGAGTAGTTATTTGATTCATTGTGATCGTCTCTCACGTTATTGATGAACTGGGACATGGAGGGGTGGGCGAACCATTCTCGGTGAGCATATTCAATCCAATCTGATCGGGGTAGAGAGAGTGATAAAAGGGTGCCCTCATCCTCAAATTTTTTCGATAAGGCATCAACTACTACAATGTCACGTCCCTTTTTGTAAACGATTTCATAATCATATCCCAAGAATTTTTCCAACCATTTATTTTGTTATGGTGAGGATAGACGTTGCTCTAGAAAATATTTCAGAGTACAATGGTCAGTACAGATTTGGATTCATCTCCCCAATAAGTATGGGTGCCAAGTATCAACTGCATGTAATATGGACATCATTTCTTTCTCATATGTGGATTCTCCCAGATGTTTTCCACTGAGTTGTTGACTCGTCTTCGTAAACTAGTCAATAAGTATATATCTTCCACTTGTATTTCATGCATATGTGCACGAATTTTGAATGCATGTGCTTCAACATCCCATGCTCAGACAAGATATCTCAACAATTCCATATGTTGCCTCATATAAGGAAGCGAGAAAAAATTTAGGAGCCCACAATCTCTCAAAGCTTGGATAGAGGCAAGATCATTAGCTACAGTTCAATATTATTCCTGATGTTCTCTTTATATCCATATTAAAGTCATTTTTTTTCCGATAGAAACCTAAAACATCATAATAAGGATCATTGAGACAAACCTCATGCAAAAAACCAGAGAGATTTTGAGGGAAACAGGAAAAATAAATTTGGGAATTTCGCTTAGTGCACCCCCCTAAGGGGAGACAGTCTACTACAGTGTTGTCCTTAGTTTATTTATTGCCTTTTTAGTGCTCCTTCATCTTGTTGAGGGTGTCTTGAACCTAGGATGAGAAATTAGAAACCATAGGGCCCTCAAAAACTGGAAAAAAAAAAAAACTTACATGAAATGATAAAGTAAAAGCATGAAAATTAATAAGATTTTATATCTCCTACCTGAAAGTGACGATGCTTAAAATGATCCATCAGATTGGTTGCAATCAACTATAGAATATTGGGGAAAAATTACTCGAAGCTCACTCACCAAGAAGTAAAATGTGAAATGATAAAAATGAATTACCTTTGGCCTAATTTATGGTCGTTTTTACGATTATTTTATCAATATTTTAATGTTTTGACCTAAATGTGATTCAATTTTATCATGAAACATATATTTTTAATCCTTTGGTGTTGTTTTGAGTAGGTTGATAATTGTTTAATGGATTTATTGATATCTATATTGAAACATATCATTTTGACCAAAGAGCATACTTTTATCACTTTTCTGAGTTCTCTAAACTTACGAAAAAGGAACCCCCTGGAGTATTCTTTCAGCTCTTTTCATATTCCCAAAATATGAAAATATTTTCAAGCACTTGTCTTTTCAAACTCGTTAAATTAAATGAAAATATGTCTACTCAGTATAAGTTTGACCCTTTTTCGGACTAAGATAGACTATTTATGAAAAGGAATACCTTAATTGAACATGGCTAAGAGGTTCTCCTAAGTATTTTTTTCTGCCTTTTCAAACTCAAGAGACTATTTACGAAAAAGAACCTTTGGAGTTTTCTTTTTCACCTCTTTTTCAATATCTCTAAACATGAAAAAGCAGTTGAGTTAGACCTTCATTGGACTGGTAAAAACATCAAACAATGATGGACTCATCAAACATGATGGGGCTGAACCACTCCTTCTCAAGGTTTATTAAAGATACTTAGAGGCATTCATCTGAAGGATGAAGTTACAAATCAAGCATGTGTTATCCTCCACAAGATTTTTAAAAGATAAAGAGGTATTGACCAGAATGGTTTAGGAAATTGGGAAAATAGGGTAATCCACCTATTAATGGTAGTGATTCTCTATTAAACATGACACTCTTCCACTTCATCTCCATGGTTTTCGGGTTAGGGAATCTACTTCACTTTTGGTTCATCATATCATGTCAAAACCTTAACTTTTGGTTTTGGTTCAATGTTTTCGACTCCATTCAGTGTCACTAATATGTTCAAGATAATCCATTCAATCGATATCTACTATAGTACTCTTAAGCCTTCATTCCATATATGCCATTGTTGAACCATTTCTACATCAGCATAATTTTGTCTCAAATCATGATACTTATTTTGTGTTATTAGTGGGTGATATATCAAGGCCCTTCTGTGATGGGTTGCTTCCTTTTCACATCAACACATTATCTAGGAAGTTGACTTAGAAACTCTTCCTTAAGTACCTTGGGACTTGTATACATCAATGACAATTTTCTTCGTTCTCAGTGGTAGGCTCTCATCATTGGCCTTCGATCGAAATATTATATGTGGTGTTTGACTTCAACTCATTCATTCATACCATATGGATTGTACTGCAGTACCTTGAGAGCCATTAACATCATTGGTGGTTTCTCTCACGTCTGTTAACGACTTACATCGTTGGTCAGTAATCAAATGCTTTCTACCATGTTTAAATATAGCTAATTTATTCACATGGTTAGACTCGTACGATGGATGAGCAAGTGAACAAGATAGAAGACCCCGAATCTAGCTTCATCCATCCAGGTTCTGATTTCAGGATTAATACAATATTACAAAGTATGATGGCTATGATCATACAAATAGTCATCTAATCAGGGATCCACACCTTGACATCAGTGGGTGTGGCTTCTTGATCATGGTACATGTAATTATATCTTATGTGTTTAGTATGGGTATGCCTCCCTCAACAAATATATCATGATGTAAATGTATTGTAATAGATGATAATATCGACTAGTTGTTCTTGATCTGAACTTGTCAGAAATTAAATCACTTCATTTATCAGCGACTATTTCTGACTTTTCACTTTAGGGGGGAATATTTTATAGTAAATTTTGTCACATTTGGTCAATAGGCCTACAAACTAGATCAATCCATATCCGTGAACACCTTTTCATCATCCCTACACAAAGCCTAAGCATGACTCTTCCAAATCCCTAATTTTATGGGTATGACTACTTCATTCTAGTGTTTTTAAGACCCAGTGCACCCTACCCATTTAGGGAATTACATTTAGAAATAGGTTGCTTCCCTCTGCACCAACTTTGAACAACAACAGGTTATCCCTTGCTAGGGGTGCATTGATTCTAGAAATTCAGGAAAATTAAAAAGAATCCCAAAGCTTCCTCTTCCATAAGCTTCCAAGTGTTGTTTTAACCATTTACCTTGGATAAATTTCGAATCCTACGTGATCCTACCTTGGGATATTTCACCTCTTATTGCTTGAGCTTGTCCTCCCATCTTAAGTGGATATCAAGCCTACATTTCTAAATGGATAGTAATTCCTAAACTACCATCCCTCTCCTATAAATTTACATCCATCTACAACATCAGGGTTGGATTTTGGAGACTAATTATGCCCTCATACTACTTCCTTGAATATAAGAGAGTCATCATCTTCATGCATTGGTGTAACAATGAGTCGTGTTTTGTGATAAGGAAGGACAAGTCAACTTGGGGGAGATCTCTACAAGATCAACTACTATTATTGGTTATAACTCTATCCTATTCATATTAATACAAAGAGTATATAATTTTCCTATATGTGTTATGTTATGTTTAAATTCATATATTTGAATGCTTTTCATATCCATTGAATAGAGTAATTGGATAATGCTACACAGATATCATAAATATTTGTCTTGTGTTGATTGTATGTGTAGGATCTAATTATATAAATCAGAGCTACGATTGGAGGTTACAAGCTGAGAGGAGAGATAATCTTGCTACAGATTCCAAGTAAGCCTCTTTCCATTATTCAATTCAAAGTGTGTTAGTCAAATTTTAAATATCAAATTTATAATATTTACATTTACATACCTGCTTCAACTTCTAGTTGAGGTTGATTTTCCCTTTCAATATTTAAGCATTCTTATCTCTTTTTTTTTGCAATATTCTCTCCCATTTTTTCTATGTTCCTCAGGGTCTCTTGTTCGATCATATTTTGTCTTGCAATTCCTTCGATTTCTCATGATAATTGAGTATGAAGCTTAACAAAATTCCTTCAAAAATTTAGACAAAAACTCAATAAAAAACCGTCACAAAAGATTTAATTTAAAACAAAGTCATTTTAAAAATTTTGCACAAAAGACATACTTCAACCCAAAATACTTACTTTAAAAATTCTACCAGAAAAATGTCTTTTAAAAATGAAATGAAGCTGAGAATATTTCCCTCCAAGTCCTGCAAAAAATTTCATTTAAAATGTTAGACAAAAACTCACTTTAAAAAATCATTATAAAAGATTTACTTCAACCCAAAACACTTACTCTAAAAAAATGTCACTTTAAAAAATACCTCTAAAAAATTTCCATTGAAAAATAAGCCTAACCTCTTAAAAAATGTCACTTTAAAAAATACCTCAAAAAAATATCCTTTGAAAATTAAGCCCAAAAACCTCTAAAAAAATGTCTCTTAAACAAAATACCTCCAAAAAATTTCCTTTGAAAATTAAGCCCAAAAAGCCTCTAAAAAAATATCACTTCAAAAAATACGTCCAAAAAATGTCCTTTGAATATTAAGCCCAAAAAGAGTCCTTTGAAAATTAAGCCTAAAAAAAGTCCTTTGCAAAATCAGCCCAAATGATGAAATGTGCGAGATTATGTGAAAATAATGATTCCATTTTCGGCTATTTATATAGTCACGAAATATTTTTTTGGAGGGGCTTCATCGAATTTTCCGGCTGACGTAAATTCGAATAAAAGTTCGGCCGAAATTTTGTAAAAACTTCAACCGAAATTTTGTCTCGTTAGAATTAACAGGCTGACGGGGCAAAAAACAATTCACTAACACGTCTTCAACTACGCAACAACTCGGCTCTGAACACATTTCTTCAACTTTGGAATAATTAAAATCCATGAAACTTTATGAATTAACTATCAGAACAAAGACAAACATTTGAAGAATTAAATCTACTTTCAGGAAATATAACTTTTATGGAATTACATAAATATTTACAAATTTTAATGAATTTTGTAATAAAATGGGTTCAAACAATTTCTGAAGGTCATTATGATTCAGTGAAATCAAAATTTTGTATCTTCCAAAATACATTGTAAAAAAAATTGAAAAAATTATGGTGCATTACATTGGTCCGTCGTCTGTAATGGGTAGTTTTTACATTTTTAGTTTATAACTAATATGTTGAGAAATTTTGTGCGAGTCGAAACATATTCAAAATATGAAGTTTTTTCATATTGGATAAGTTCAAGAAATTCTACTAATTATGATATGCATCAGTTGGTTTCGTAAATATAATGAAACCGAAGTAAACTTTGTCTAGATTGTTGTAACACATTTTTTTCTCAAAAACACAAAGTTTTCAAAGAATACACCAACGTGTTTGAACATGACTTTTTATTAATTCTTTGATTGTTAAAGAACACACACTCAAAGAAATGTTAAGTTGACATATCAAATGTGAATAAAAAATTTCAAAAAAAAAGTAATAGAAAGCTAATAGATTTTTTGACAAGTTTTATTTTTATCATAAAATGAAATTCTAAACAAAAAATTGTTTTGCCTTGCAGAAAGTTGAAGAACAAAAAAAAAATTATATTCTTTTCTCGAAAAAGGGAAAATAAGTGTATCCCAACTTCTCATTTTAACCAAGGTATTTTTTAAAGTGATATTTTTTTAGAGGCTTTTTGGAGGTATTTTTTAATGTGGCATTTTTTAAGAAGTTGGGCTTAAGTTTCAATGGACATTTTTTGGAGGTATTTTTTGAAGTGAAATTTTTTTAGAGTACATGTTTTGCGTTGAAGTAAATATTTTATAATGAGTTTTTCAAATGCATTTTTGACTAACTTTTTAAATAAAATTTTCTTGCAGGACTTGGAAGGAAATATTTTGAGCTTCATTTCATTTTTATAAGACATTTTTTTCTCGGATTTTTTAAAGTAAGCGTTTTGGATTGAGATATGTATTTTTTGCAAAATTTTTAAAATGATTTTTTTTTTAAATTAAATATTTTGTGATGGTTTTTTTAATTCAGCTTTTTTCTAAATTTTTGAAGGAACTTTTTTGAACTTCATACTCTATTATCATGGGAAACTGAAGGAATTCCACAGAAAATATGATTGAACAAGATACCCTGAGGAATGTAGAGAATAGGGGAGAGAATCTCTCAAAATAAAGAGAGAAGCACTCTCAAATATTGAAAGGAAAAATCAACCTCAACTAAAAGTTGAAGCAGGTATGTAAATGTAAATATTATGAATTTGATATTTAAAATTTTCCTAGTGTAAAATGTTAAGCTTAATTTTTATATGATGAATTAATTTGAAAAATATTTTTCAATGTAAACAAAGAGAGATATTCCTCAAAACATTCATGATGAGATACAAAATTTTGAAAGAGAAAGTCAAAGAGATATTGAACCAACGATTGAAGACGGTGAAAATGTTGAAAGAAATTCTAGTGAACAAAATTGAATCACAAGGGGTGTGTGTGTACACATATATATATATATGCACGTATTATTGAAATTATACATATTTATTAATTTAGTTATTTATTGAATATGTAAACTTATTATGTACTATTAATTCGAATATGTACATATGAAATCAATGTCGATGATGAGATATTAGAAACTGTTGACAATCACACATATGAAGAGAAAAGAGTTGACCATGTTATACAATATCATGTTAATCGCACTTTTGATACGTACTTCATAAAGGAAAATGTTAGGTCCCTATATTACTAGTATAGTCCCTTATTGTTATTAGTGTAACCCCCTTATTGTTATTATTGTACCCTTGTAACCTCCATTTTGTTATTATTGTGCCCTTAAATTATTATTGTTAGGTCGTCCAGGATTACATTGTGGCCCACTAGGATTACATTATGGCCACATGGACTCCTATATATAGAAAGGAGGTTTTGTAAATTATATCATCCAAGAATTGTTTATTTATGTAATGTATTGGAGGTTTCCCCCTCGAAGTGGCTTATTTCTAAGGCGTTTATATCTCTTTTCTTCTATTTTTGGAGCTGGTTACACAACATTTGGTATCAGAGCTTTGGATTCTAGGGTTTCGCTGCTCAAAACAGGTCATCGTGGAATTTTCGCTATAAATTTTTTTCTACAAAGTTTCAAAAGCTGAAATGTTTAGGGTGCGAAGACGAAATCCTGAGAAAGATCGTCTAAATATTTCAGAGCTTGGTTCGAAATATTTTCGGAGATATGATCTGTGGAAGTTAGGTCTTTTTCAGGCTCCTAAACCGGTCATCGTGGAATTTGCGCTATAATTTTGTTTCTACGAAGTCTGAGAAGCTGAAATTAATAGGCTGCGAAGCCGAAATCCTGAGGAAAATCATCAAAACATTTCATATCTTGGTTCACAATATTTTTGGAGATATGATTTGTGGAAGGTAGTGCTTTTTTAGGCTCCTGAATTTCATCTCAAAGAGGTGATCGAGGGAAAATCTTCATAACTCTCTCTCTGAGCATCGGATTGGAGTGCCGTAAAAAGTTGTCGCTATTACACGGACTTTAGTTTCTTAGCTATCAATTTCAGTGCCGAAGGATGAAACAGTGACATGTGGAAAGTCGTACAAGTTCGCTGTACTGAACTAGTCCATAATTAGGTCATTGTGGGAGATTGGACACAACTTTGCCTTGGAGAATCCAAATCAGGTCAGAACTGTGGAATTAAAAAGATAATTTAGAGGGCTATGTTGGTACCGAAATTCAATAATTGAAGTGCTGTAATTACAGAGATAACCCAATTTAAATATTGAGCTCCTCAAAAGCAAGAAAAAGGTGTCTATTTTTTTTGTGAATTGCATAAGTCTTGTTTGAAGAATCAATTTGAATTGATTCCAAGGGCATATTGTATAATAGATATCAGTATTGGGTTCTAAAAGATGCCCCGTAAAATAATTCAACACCCATTAAGCCTTCAGAAGGCTCTACTATGACTCATGAAGATGAAGAATTGCAACATGATCTATCAAAATTACAAGAGCAAGTGCAACAAATTTCACTCTCGCAAAGAGCAACAAAAAATGAAATGGAAGTTTTGAAGAAAGGCATGGAAGAGAAGATGGATGGTTTGAAGAAAGGCGTGGAAGCTAAGATGGATGGCATGGAAGCTGGCATGGAAGCTAAGATGGATGACATGAAAGACAACATGGAAAACATGAAGAATGATTTAAAAGCAGACATCGAAGGTTTGACAAAGTTGATACAAGAAATGTTTCCTAAGGGTGAAAAGATAGTAGAAGAACCTCATGATGAGAACAAAATAAATGTCAATCGTGATTTCATAAACTCTAATGTTGGCGGGAAGAACCACCATATTCCAAAAATGGATATGAGGAAGTTTGATGGAAAGGATCCTGTAACATGGATACTACAGTTGGAGCAATATTTTGATCTCCATAACGTGCAAAACACACAAAAGGTACGCATTGCAACTTTACATTTAGAACAAAATACATTTGTATGGTATCGATGGCTTTTATCCCGTAAAAAAATTGTCACTTGGTCAATTTTTACGGAGGAAATGATAGCACATTATGAGGATACAAAGAGCAACACCTTCTTTAGCCAATTGATAAATCTCAAACAAAAGTGTTTAGTGGGGCAGCACATTGAGGACTTCCAAAAATTGAATATAAGGGTAACTGATATTCCAGAGGAACACAGGATTGATCTCTTCATAGGCACTTTAAAGGATAACATCCAACATCAAGTTCGCGTTTTGGAACCTGATTCATTGGAGAAGGCATTCAGGTTGGCAAGAAAAATTGAATGTAAAATTATGGCGACAAGGAAGCCTACCACTCACTTCTATAAAGAAGGAAGTGTTGCTACGCCTAGATTTCCACAACCTACAAGGTTGACACCACAACAATTGAAAGAAAAAAGAGCAAAAGGGCTTTGCTACAGTTGTGATAGAAAATACACTAAAGGTCATAAGTGTGCTGAGAAGAAATTATTTTACATAGATTGTGAAGAGGAATAAGAAAATGAACAAGAAGAGGATATACACCAGGAACCAACCCTAGAAGAGGAAGAAATGAATCTGACCATATCGTGTAATGCACTGGCAGGAATTACCACTCCTCAAACTCTCAGGATAGAAGGACATATCAAGAAGAAAAGGGTAATAGTGTTGATTGATTCAGGTAGCACCCATAATTTTATTCATTGTAAGGTAGCCAAGGAATTAAATTGTTTCCTATACCAGCACCAGAATGTCAAGTGATGGTTGCAAATGGAGGAACTATAAATTGCTCTGGAAAATGCCATAATATCAAGCTAACCATGGGGGAATATGTATTGACTAGTCCAATGCTTTCCATTCCTATGGGAGGTGTTGATGTTATACTAGGAGTACAATGGTTACAATCTTTGGGGACGGTAGCTTTTAATTTTCAAGAACTTTTCTTGAAATTTTTTTCAGAAGGAAAGGAAGTTGAATTACGGGGTATTGCGGGGGAGCCAGGAAGGATAATAAGCTCTAATGTCATGACAAAGCTTCTAAAGAAAGAACAGCGAGGCGTAATTGCACAATTATGCTCACTAGAAGTTCCAACATCAAAATCATCTATTTCTGCAGATCTTCAACAAGTCTTGGACAATCATTCCAAGGTGTTTGAAACTCCCAAAGGACTCCCACCTATTCGTGATCATGATCATGCTATTCATTTGATTCCAGGAAGTGTTCCTCCAAACATCAGGCCTTATATATATCCTTACTTCCAAAAGAGCGAAATTGAACGTATGATTGCAGAAATGTTAGAGGCGGGTATAATTCAGCCTAGTCAAAGTTCTTCTCTGCTCCTGTAGTATTGGTACACAAGAAGGATGGATCATGGCGAATGTGTCCAGATTATAGGGAGTTCAATAAGCTCACCATTAAAGACAAATTTCCCATTCCTGTGATTGATGAATTATTGGATGAATTACATGGAGCAATTTATTTTACCAAGTTGGATCTTCGTTCAGGATATCATCAAATTAGAAAGAAGACTGAAGATATTCCAAAAACAACATTTCGAACTCATGAGGGTCATTATGAATTTTGGTCATGCCTTTTGGCCTTACCAATGCACCTTCTACATTTCAAGGGTTGATGAATTCCATTTTCAAACCCTTCCTTAGAAAATTTGTGCTAGTATTTTTTGATGATATACTAATCTATAACAGGTCTTGGAAGGATCATGTTGAACATGTTGACAGGGTGCTCAAACTATTGCAGGAGAAACAATTATATGCAAAAAAATCCAAATGTTTCTTTGGAGTACAAGAGGTGGAATATTTGGGTCATATTGTATCTCACGAGGGTGTTAAAGTAGACCCTAACAAAATTAAAGCCATTAAAGAATGGAAATTCCCCACAACCATAAAGAAGTTGCGTGGATTTCTCGGGTTAACAGGGTATTATCGCAAGTTTGTTAAGAATTATGGGAGAATAGCAGCACCTCTAATAACATTATTGAAGAAAGATGCATTTTCATGGACTCCTGAAGCAACTAAGGCCTTTGAACATCTTAAAGAGGCAATGTGCCTAGCACCAGTCTTAGCTACGCGAGACTTCACAAAAACCTTTATTGTGGAATGTGATGCCTCAGGAAATGGAATTGGTGCAGTTTTAATGCAGGAAGGAAGACCCATTGCTTTTGAAAGTCGTCCAATCAAAGGAAAGTATTTACAGAAACCTATTTATGAGAAGGAAATGTTAGCAATACTACATGCACTAAAGAAATGGCGAACTTACCTAATGGGAAGACACTTCAAGGTAAAAAACTGATCATGATAGTCTTAAACACTTTTTGGAACAAAGACTATCATCAGAAGAGCAGCAAAAATGGGTCACAAAGATGTTGGGTTATGACTTTGAAATAATCTACAAAAAGGAAAGCTTAATGTTGTTGCAGATGCACTCTCAAGAAAGAATGAAGAGGTGGAAGCATTGCTTTGTGCCATTTCTATTATCCAACCAGATTGGATAACCGAAGCAAGAGATGAATGGAAGAAGGACAAAGATGTATGAACACTCATTCAAAAGTTGCAGCAAGATCCTAGTACATCTGATACATTTAGTTGGAAAAATGATTCCTTATGGTACAAAGATCGCTTATATTTTTGTAAGAATTCCCAACTAAAACAAAAGATTCTTCTGGAATTGCACACTTCTCCTTTAGGAGGACACTCAGGATTTTTAAAAACTTACCACAGGGTGAAGAAAGAATTTTTTTGGGATGGCCTTAAATCTGATATTCAAAAGTTTGTGGCGAAATGTTTGGTTTGCCAGCAAAATAAAGTGGAGACAATTAAGACCCCGGGACTTCTACAACCTTTATCCATTCCAAGTCAATGTTGGGAGGAGATTTCAATGGATTTTATCACAGGTTTACCTAAGTCTGAAGGAAAGAGTGTCATCATGGTGGTAGTTGATAGACTTACCAAGTATGCACACTTTGTGCATTATCTCATCCATTTAAAGCAAGTACAGTTGCTACTACATTTATGGATAGAATTCAAAAGCTACATGGAAGCCCAAGGGTTATTGTGAGCGGCAGAGATCCCATTTTTACTGGAAATTTTTGGACGGAGTTATTTTCTTGTTTGGGTACTCAATTAGCTCATAGCTCATCTTATCATCCTCAATCTGATGGTCAAACTGAGATAGTAAATAAATGTTTGGAAGGATATCTTCGTTGTTTGTATCTGATAAACAAACACAATGGGTCAAGTGGTTACCTCTCGCTGAATGGTGGTATAACACTTCCTTCCATACTGCAGCAAAAATGACCCCATTTATGGCACTTTATGGATATCATCCATCATCCATCACATCATCTTTAAGGGAAAATTCAAAGGTTCAAGCAGTGGAAGATCACATCGAGCATCAGCAAGAAGTTCTCCAACTCTTAAAGGATAACCTGAATTTGGCACAAAATCGAATGAAACAACAGGCAGATCAACATCGCAGCGAGAGAAGTTTTGATGTAGGAGATTGGGTATTTTACGGCTACAACCATACAAACAAATGTCCCTCAAGCAAGCTAAGAAGGATAATAAATTATCGCCAAAGTACTATGGTCCTTACAAGGTGTTGCAAAAGATTGGTACTATGGCATACAAATTGGAGCTTCCTGCTTCTTCGTGAGTACATCCAGTTTTCCATGTTTCATGTTTAAAGAAGGTTATAGGTGAAAATCTTCCAGTTCAAACAATATTGCCAGAACTTGATGAGGAAGGAAAAATCATATTGGAACCTGAAGCGGTCATGGAAACAAGAACTCGACAACTATGGAATCGATCAATTTCAGAGTATCTCATCAAGTGGAAGAACTTACCCACTGAAGATTCTACATGGAAGGATGAGAATTTTATACAGAAGCACCCAGAGCTACTCAAACGTTGAGGACAACACTTTTTTGAAGGAGAGGGGCATGTTAGGTCCCTATATTACTAGTATAGTCCCTTATTGTTGTTAGTGTAACCCCCTTATTGTTATTATTGTACCCTTGTAACCCCCATTTATTTATTATTGTGCCCTTAAATTATTATTGTTAGGTCGGCTAGGATTACATTGTGGCCCACTAGGATTACATTATGGCCCCATGGACTCCTATATATAGAAATGAGGTTTTGTAAATTATATCATCCAAGAATTGTTCATTTATGTAATGTATTGGAGGTTGCCCCCTCGAAGTGGCTTATTTCTAAGGCGTTGATATCTCTTTTCTTCTATTTTTGGAGCTGGTTACACAACAGAAAATGTGGCAATTCAAGCCAAACTGTTGAAAGGTCTCCTATCATTAAGGAAATTGAAAGAAGCTACGAATTTATTGGGTATTCGAAAAGAAACAAAAGATTAAAAAAATGAAAGGAAATGTGATACCAAATATAAATAATGCAATAAATTAAATTATAAGATCTAGACAGAAAATGTTTAAGTTGTACATAAATAAATACATATGGCAGTGATTTCATCAAGTACTAAAGAGAATCGCTTGGTAAAATATATGGCACGAGCATTAGGAACCTCACAAAAAACTTTGCACAAACATCAGAAATTTTGGTTACAAATAGATGTAAATGATGAAATCGCTTGTTGGAGAGCTATTTGTAGTCAACGATACAAATATATACTTGGATAAAATGTTAAAAAAACAATATATGAATATTGGAAGAAAAATTCACGTGTTTCGCCAAATGCAAGGGATGTGATGCGAAAAAGAGTAGCATGAAATCCATATGAAACACATGAAAAACATTTCTTGGACACCACTTAGATAGAGTATTTCAACAAGTTCAAAGAAGAGAATTGTGAAATTGATGTCTCAATCAGTGCTTTTGTGCAACAAAAACCATGGTATGTAAAACCTATCACCGTACTCGACACTTTTTGTTGTTATTACCATGTGGAATTTCAATTATATTATGACACATTCCTTAATTTTGGTAGAACATTTTGGAAAGATTCACCTCCTCCTTCCAATATCCATGATTTCATATCTCAAATTCTATGTGGAAGAGAAAGCCATGAGTTATTTTACCAAAGGAAATGCGTAGGTGGTAAAAAATGAGATGATTGTGGAAATTTGACTAAATTTCAAAACAAATATCATACTGATATAAATGATAAATCATTGTCCAACATGAAAGTGAAATGGAAGAGATGTGAATATATCCATACATCGATTCAAGGTTCAAATAATGTTAAAAGAATTGAATTAAAAGAAGAAGAATTTTTTGTGATATATTTTTTGAGAAAGTTTGAGGCAGATTTATAAATACACCAACCATTCCCATAGAGCTCGATGGCAGGACTTGCAATTCAAAAAATCCTGTGAAGTTTTTCCACCGGGGACCATTTTGTCAGTAATTGATTTTGCAGAAAAGTACACATTTGTTCCACAAAAACAAATTCAGAGTGAATACTATCATTCTAACCAAGTCTCCATGCTCATCCATATTCTAAATAGACATGTTGAACAAAACTTTGATCATATAGAAAGCACCAGTGAAAATCAGCATGTTATTAAAGAATATCACTTTTATATCAGTGACGATCAAGCACATGATACATATTTTGTACAACGCTATTTTGGAAATATTTATGACTCCTTGAAAAGTAGTGGAATAAAATTAAATGAAAATTAGATATGGTCAGATGGGTGTGCAGGTCAATTCAAATATTCACGATCATTATTTTGGTTGGGTTGTCTTCATAAGAAAACCTACATTAAACATTGTTGGAATTTCTTTGAGACTGGTCATGGAAAATGAGAACATGATGGTGCAGGGGCATGCATAAAATGAGCACTTCGAAGATATCAAACAGACACCTATGCAAACCGACTTGTGGACGCTAAAGAAGTTGTTCAATGGTGCATCGTTGCATTAAGCCATGAGACTAACCGGTCAAGGGAAGTGCGAAGGTACATTCAATTTAACTTTTATTTGATATCCAGTTTTAAACAGTGTACATTTATCACAATAATTATCTTTGATGGTATTTTGATATCATATTTACATTCTTATTTGAATTTTCCATATTGTTTTTTTTGGCATATTGGGGTCGAAGATGTAGATAGATCGATTGGAAATGATGTCGAAACAATAAAGGGGACTTGAAAATTGCATTCGATTAAAACAAATTTGTCCATAAATGTGTTTTCATTGGATAAAATAAAATGTTCTTGTTTTTGTCATGTTTTCATAAACAACACAAAATCCAATGATGTTTGTGAAAACAAAAGGTATGTAAAATATTGGAAACATACAAAGCTAAATACAAATGTGAAAATGTCAATTGTAATTTTTGAAGAAATGAAATTAGAGGAGACTACAATATCATCTGATGGTGATTGAGTTTCTAATCTTATTAGAGAAGGTAACATTTGAATTACTTTAAAATGATAGAGATCTATAAATAGATACTAAAATTATTTTAAATTAAATTTTCATGTTAATTATGATATAAATTTAAATACATAAGTTTGTTTTATTGTGCAGGATATGTTTTTTATGTAATTGCACCTACTATCAATGATGAAAATGTGAAGTATTATTTGATGCGTTTCACTGAATGAAAGATGAAATTATTAGAAAACTATAATTATCACGGGTTTCCATATGACAGAAGGTCTATTATGCTGAAAGGTTATTTTTTTTTCAGAAAAACTAATCTAAGTGGGGATTTTGTTTATTTTGAAGACTATGAACCTGATGTCATAAGTTGTTAATATAGTCTTGGTGTGTGGAGCACGCATAAAGTTGATAGAGGTTCAATCAGATAAAAAACAAAAATTAAGAAATGGAAAATGTCAAAATCCAATCATGAACGAATCATTGAAGATGGCATTCCATTGGAATTTTTTTGATTGAACTGGCCAACAATTTCTTCTCTTTGGATTCATGTTTTAGAACTTCCAGAACTCAACTAAAATTGAACTTCCTTGTTATGTTATCTATGCAAGTGTTTGCACATGTACATTGTTTTGGTACATGCACACTAGTATCAACTGAAAGTAGATTTTCTATGTGCAATTGATGAAAAAAAATTCACGTACTAGATATATATGTTCTAGAATGTAATTAACTGAAAGTATCTTTTCTATGTGCATTGATGAAAAACTTTGCACGTACTGGATATATATGTTCTAGAATGCAATTAAATGAAATTAGCTTTTCTATGTGCATTGATGAAAAATGTTGCACGTACTGGATATATATGTTCTATAATGTAATTAACTGAAATTAGATAATCTATGTGCATTGATGAAAAACTTTGCATGTACTGGATATATATTTTCTAGAATGCAATTAACTGAAAGTAGCTTTTTTATGTGCATTGATGAAAAATGTAGCATGTACTGGATATATATATGTTCTAGAATGCAATTAACTGAAAGTAGCTTTTCTATGTGCGTTGATGAAAAATGTTGCACCTATTGGATATATATATGTTCTAGAATGCAATTAACTGAAAGTAGCTTTTCTATGTGCATTGATGAAAAATGTTGCAAGTACTGGATATATATGTTCTAGAATGCAATTAATTGAAAGTAGTTTTTCTACGTGCATTGATGAAAAATGTTGTACGTAGTAGATATATATGTTCTAGAATGAGATTAACTGAAAGAAGCTTTTATATTTGCATTGATGAAAAATGTTTCAAGTACTAGATATATATGTTCTAGAATGAAATTAACTGAAAGTAACTTTTCTATGTGCATTGATGAAAAATGTTGCACGCACTATATATATATTCTAGAATGCAATTAACTGAAAGTAGCTTTTCTATGTGCATTGATGAAAAATGTTGCATGTACTAAATATATATGTTCTAGAATGAAATTAACTGAAAGTAGCTTTTCTATACATGCATTGATGAAAAATGTTGCATGTACTAGATATATATACATTATAGAATGCAATTTTAAAATTTTATGATTGTGTGACACATCTAACAAGACCTAGAATCTTATGATTCTTTATATATATATATATATACATGTCGATATGTATTGTACTTAAATCGTTTTAACATATATATTCAAACATGTACTTAAATCATTTCTACATGAACATATATTCATGTGAACTTTTTTTGTTTGGAAAACAGCAACTTGAATTTTAAAAACAAAACATTATATCATAATCACATGCCAAATGTAGTTCAACTATCCTAAACTTGAGTTTTAGAAAAGGAAAAATTTACCGCAACATTACTTCACATGTCAAATGTAGTTCAACTATCCAATAAAAACAAAACATTGTATCGTGCAATCACATTCCAAATGTAGTTCAACCATTCAAAACTTGAGTTTTAAAAACAAAACATTATATCACAACGTTACTTCACATGCCAAACGTAGTTCAACCATCCAAAGCTTGTGTTTTGAAAACAAAACATTATATCACAACATTACTAAACATGCCAAATGTAGTTCAAATATCCAATAAAAACAAAACATTAAATATCACAATCACATGCCAAATGTAGTTCAACCATCCAAAGCTTGAGTTTTAAAATCAAAACAAATTATATCACATTACTTCACATGCCAAATGTATTTCAAATATCCAATAAAAACAAAACATTATATCATGCCGTGTGTAGTTCAACTATCCAATAAAAAAAAAACATTATATCGTGCAATCACATGCAAAATGTAGTTCAACCATCCAAAACTAGAGTTTTAAAAACAAAACAAATTATAACACAACATTACTTCACATGCCAAATGTAGTTCAAGCATCCAAAACTTGAGTTTTAAAAACAAAAAAGATTATAACACAACATTACTGCACATGCCAAATGTAGTTCAACCATCCAAAACTTGAGTTTTAAAAACAAAACATTATAGATCACAACATTACTTCACATGCCAAATGTTGTTCAACTATCCAATAAAAATAAAACATTATATGAAATTCACATGTACCAAATGTAGTTCACATAAAATATGTCCAAAATTTGTATCTCACAAGTATCAAGTATCAATTTATATATGACTGCATCTAGATAATAATATATATATAAAAGTAAACTTAAGACTAAATCTATTGAAAATATAATGTTGCATGTGCATCTGCATCATCCATAAAATACAGATGGATGTAGTGCCTCTCCCAACAAAGTCACAATCCTCGAGCTATCCTATGAAGCATGGGGAACCTGTACATAGTGTGTACAAACATCAAAATTTAATGTTTTAAAATTGAATTAGAATATATAGAACTTCATGTAAAAAAAAAAATGTAAAAAAAAAATCATGCAATACCTCATGAGGTTCCCTCTCCATTTGTTGCTTGTCTACTAAAATTCCCCCCACTCTAACATATTCAACAGTAAACTGTACAATATATATGTTGGGTATGTGTTATATTCTTTCCATGACTAGCCCCATGTGATGTACGATGCGCCGGGTGTAGCAGAGGGGTCACAAGGGGGGAGGTAGCCCCCATTGTTTTGTGCACGAGTTTGCACATGGTTTTGGGGTACGATGGTTTTCTACCCCTGGTATTTTGTAGATCCGGTCAAGGGAACTATGGTTATGTTCTAATCCAGGGTTAATGGATTGGGGTTTATGTATGCTTCGGCATGTATATATATGTGTTGTAACACTAAAAGGAATAGAATGAAAAATCAAGCTGGTAGTCCCAATTTGGGATCCAGGGGAAAATCTCTGTGTTTATCTGTTTTATGTTTTATGCTCTCGCTATTGTTTATTTTCTGTTATAAGATTCATGTGTAGATAATTTTTGTTCAGGGTTAAAACCTACATTTGGTATCAAAGCTGTTTCGGCTTCAAGGGGACGCCTTTGCTGCTGAGGGTTTTTTTCTTAGGCCTGAGGTAGACCCTGTTCAGTGGGAGATCTGCAGGATCGATTCTTTCTGTGAAAGAAGATGGCGAGCGGCGGGAAGATAGAGATCAAGAAATTTAATGGTCAGAGTTTTGAGTTGTGGAAGCTCAAGATGGAGGATCTGCTGGTGGATAAAGATCAGTGGATCATGGTAGATCCAGGTACTAAACCAACGACAATGTCAGATGAAGACTGGAAGAAACTGGATCGGAAGGCTAAGAGCACAATACGGTTGTGTGTGTCAGATTCAGTATTGTTGAATGTATCTGGGGAAGCTATGGCGAAGAATTTGTGGGAAAAACTTGGGACTTTGTACCAATCTAAGTCTGTGGTGAATAATTTGTTCCTGCGGAAAAAGCTGTATAACCTGAGGATGAAGGATGGAGACTTGCTGACAGAGCATCTGAACGCCTTCAATACTGTGGTAAGTCAGTTGTCATCTGTTGATATTAAAATCTCAGATGAAGATAAGTGCATCAGTTTGTTGTGTCCTCTACCAGACTCGTGGGACAGTCTGGTTATTGCAATAGGTAGCAATACAACTACCTTGAATTTTGATGACATTGTCTCAACCTTGTTGTCGGAGGAAATGAGACGGAGAAATATGGAGGGTCAAAATGGAGATGCCTTATCTGTATGAGGAAGGTCCCAAAACAGAAACAAGAATAAGGTTTCGAGTGGGAGATCCAAATCTAGAGGGAGATCTAAATCTCCTGGAAAGTTTGTAAAGGTATGATGGAAATGCGGAAAGGAAGGGCACTACAAAAAGGAGTGCAGATCTAAAGCTCCTGAGAAAGGAAAGGGATCTGATGATGCTTTTTCTGCAGAGGCAAAAACCACCTCGGATGAAGGTGGGGATGTGTATTTGGCTTCTTCTTCAAATACACATGTAGATCATGAGTCATGGTTGATTGACTCAGGTGCATCCTTTCACTTCCCTCCCCATAGGGAGTGGTTCTGCGAGTATGAGAAATATGATGGTGGTGATGTCTTCCTAGGGGATGATAGGAAGGCCAGAATCGTCGGACGTGGAAAGGTCAAGCTGAAGCTGCAAGGTGGAAGGATTAGAACACTTCCTGGTGTTCTGCATATTCCTGCATTGGCCAAAAATCTGATTTCTGTAAGCAATATGGATGATGCAGGTGTAAAAACAGTGTTCGAGAAAGATGCCTGCAAGATGGTTCGAGGAGCACTGGTATTAATGCGGGGAGTTCGGACTGGAACTCTGTACAAGATACAAGGTAGCACTATTATTGATGGGTGTAACAGTTCTATGGTTCCTGAAAGTGGGACGGAAAGTCTAGCTGTCTCTGGAGAAAAGACCATGCTATGGCATCAAAGGCTTAGACATATTGGAGAGAAGGGCCTTCGGATACTACATAGAGATGGTATGGTAGAGTTGTATCTGTCTCTTTGGATTCCTATTTCTGGCAGGTATTGTATGGGGAAGCGAGAATTGGGTGAGAGTTTTTCATACGGTGCTAAGAGGGGCGAACAGAATATTAGAACTTGCTTTGATGATGTGTGTTTGGACACAGTAATGGGATTCCATCAGGAAGAGTGTTTGTGTAATATGTTTGTTCATAGATGACTTATAGGAATACATGGATATATTTCTTGAGGAATAAATCCCAAAGTCTTTGACAAATTTAAAGAATTTAAGACTCTGGTGGAAAACCAGACAGAGAAGAAGATAAAGGTGTTAAGGACAGATAATGGTGGGGAGTTCTACAAGAAGGAATTTGAAGAGTTCTATAAAAAGTGTGGTATATCACGGCCGAAGACTACTCCATACACACCTCAGCAAAATGGAGTTGCAGAAAGAATGAATAGAACACTGATGGAAAAGGCAAGAAGCATGCTTAGTGGTACTGGGTTAGGACAAGAATTCGGGGCACAGGCAGTGGAGACTGCATGTTACTTAGTTAACAGATCACCTTCATCAGCGTTGGAGGATAAGACCCCACATGAGGTATGGACTGGTAAGAAACCCTCTCTTTCACATCTAAGGGTATTTGGATGTGATGCATATGTACATATTCCAAAGGAGAAAAGGACCAAGTTGGATAATAAATCTGAAAGGTGCATCTTTATTGGGTATAAGGATGGTTTAAAGGGTTACAAGCTTTGGAACCCAGAAACAAGGAAGGTTGTGTACAGCCGAGATGTGGTGTTTATAGAAGTGAAAGATGTTGTTAAACATGAAGTCCTACCAAAGGAACCTGAGAAGATAGAGTTTGAGCTAAAGGAGGATGAATCAGACTCTACAATAGAAGAAGACTCAGAAGATGAAGAGCCACAAACTCCAACTTTGAGAAGATCAGTTCGGGAAAGAAGGCAACTAGAAAGGTATAGTCCATCTGCTTTCTATTCAGGTTTTGCCTTAACTATAACTGATGATGAACCCAGAACTGTCAGGGAGGCAGTAGATTCAGAGGATGGAAAACTCTGGAAGGAGGCCATGGTTGATGAAATGGCATCCTTGCACAAAAATGAGGCATGGGATGTGGTGGAGTTGCCGGCTGGAAGGAAGCCCATCGGGAGCAAATGGGTGTTTAAAAAGAAGATGAATGTAGAAGGCAAGGTGGAGAAATACAAAGCTTGGTTGGTAGCAAAAGGTTATTCCCAGGTGCCGGGAATTGATTTTGGTGATATTTTTTTCTCCTGTTGCCAAGGTTACTTCTATTAGATTACTTTTATCTGTTGCTGCTGCATTTGATTTTGAGATAGAATAGATGGATGTGAAGACAACATTTCTTCACGGGGATCTAGAAGAGGATATCTACATGAAGCAACCTGAAGGCTTTATAGTGAAGGGTAAGAAAGAACTAGTATGCAGGTTGAAGAAGTCTCTGTATGGGTTAAAACAGTCACCAAGGATGTGGTATCAGAAATTTGATACCTATATACGGGGACTTGGCTTCACCAGAAGCAAGGAGGATCACTGTGTTTATTTAAAATTAATTGGTGACCGTGTTATTTATTTGGTCTTGTATGTGGATGATATGTTGTTGATTGGAAATGACAAAGAAATTATCCAAGATTTGAAGACCCAACTGTTCTCCAAATTCGACATGAAGGATCTTGGTGCTGCAAACTATATTTTGGACATGGAAATTAAGAGAGATCGGGCAAAGAGGAAGCTCTGGTTAAACCAGAGGAAGTATGTCGAGACTATATTGCAGAGGTTCAATATGCAGGATAGTAAACCGGTGAATGTTCCTATTCTTGTAGGTGTAAAGCTATCTGCTGAACAGTGTCCCAAGACACAAGAAGAAGAGGAGTATATGTCCCGTGTTCCATATGCAAGTGCAGTGGGTAGCCTGATGTATGAAATGGTTTGTACTAGACCAGACATTGCACATGCAGTGGGAGTATTGAGCAGGTTTATGTCAAACCCAGGGAAGGAGCATTGGACAGTAGTGAAGCGGGTTTTCAAATATTTACGTGGCACTAGTGATTATGGCTTGTGCTACCAGGGAAGACCAGGATTGGAAATAATGTTGGACATTCGTGGTTTTTTTGATGTAGACTGGGCGGAGATCCGGACCAAAGAAGATCTACAAGTGGGTATGTGTTTAACCTATTTGGAGGCGCTAGCCATTTGGATGAGTAAAAGACAGTCTTGTAGTGGCTCTTTCAACTACAAAGGCAGAATACATAGCGACCACTCATGCAAGCAAGGAAGCGCTTTGGTTGCAGAGATTGTGTTCAAGTATGGGGGTTGGTACAGAAAGCTATAAGGATAGATCTGTGATAGCCAAAGTGCAATTTTCTTAGCTAAGAACCCCGCTACCATTCAAAGAAAAAAACACGTTGATGTTCCATATCACTTTGTTAGAGATATGGTTGAGGCTAAAAGGGTGTTGTCGGTAAAGGTTGACACTTTGAAGAACATTGCAGATGCATCGACGAAGTCTCGTGAGCACTCGTAGTTCTCTTGGTGTAGAGAAACAATGGGTGTTGAAGAATTGGCCCCAATGACTAAGCTTTCTCGTGGCAAGAAAAAAACAAGTGGGAGAATGTTGGGTATGTGTTATATTCTTTACACAACTAGCCCCATGCATTGTACGTTATGTCAGGCTAGGGCACGAGGGGGGTCACAAGGGGGGAGGCAGCCCCCACTCGTTGGGGTCCGAGGTAGTGCCCCGACGAAAAATTGTTTTGGTGTGCGACCCGCTCATAGGCGGACCCACCCATGTTTTGTGCATGAGTTTGCACATGGTTTTGGGGTATGATGGTTTTCGACCTCGGTATTTTGTAGATCCGATCAAGGGAACTACGGTTATGTTCTAATCTAGTGGGTTAATGGATTGGGGTTTATGTATGCTTCGACATGTATATATATGTGTTGTAACACTAAAAGGAATAGAATGAAAAAATCAAGTCTGGGTCGTCCCGATTTGGGATCCAGGGAAAAATCTCTGTGTTTATCTCTGCTTTATGTTTTATGCTCTCGCTATTGTTTATTTTTTTTGTTATAAGATTCGTGTGTAGATAATTTCATGCTCGTGGTTAAAACCTACAATATATATATATATATATATATATATATATATATATATATATATATTTCAAATGAAAAATGCATATATAAACTTATTTTCAATAATATTAAAAAAAACGTTAGAAAACTTGTTTAAATGGCTGAAATGGTGTGGATGTTCCTATCTCCATGATACACTCCATTTCTAGAGTTCGTGGAGAAAAGAAATCCTCTCTAAGAACCTAAAATTCAAAAAGTTTAGAAGCATAAAATAACTCAAGATCTAGATCTCAATTTATAATAAAATTTTGAACTTCAATTTATAACTTATAACTTAAAAACAAATATTTAAGTGAAAAAATTGAATACTTGTGCTGGTGGATTTGGCACATCTCCTAAGAGAGGCTTCAAAAGAGAATCTCCAAAAAACTAAAATTTAAAAAAATATAAAATAGCTCAATATCTAGATCTGAATTTATAATAAAACTTTTGAACTTCAATTTATAACTTATAACTTAAAAAGATATATATTTAAGTGAAAAATTGAATACTTGTGTTGGTGGATTTGGCACATCTCCTAAGAGTGGCTCGTGAAAGAAGATCTCCAAAAACCTAAAATTCAAAAAAATATAAAAATAACTCAAGATCTAGATATCTCATTTTTTAATGGAACTTTTGAGCTGGAATATATAACTTAAAAAACATATTTAAAAAGTGAAAAAATTGTTCATACTTGTGATGGTGGGTTTGACACATCTCCCAAGGAAGAAGAAGGTACCACCATCCCAAAAACATTGAATTGAATCGATTTGGTTAAAATTTTTTTTTATATATATACATGTACATGTGTGCACATGCTATTTATTTTAAAAAATATCTCATCATGTTTCGATATATATTATAATAGATAAAAAATAATTTTACATCATCATGTTCACTTAAATAACACTAACATTTTCCAACATATCTTGATGGTGAGAACCATATTTATTATGTGATTGATGGTGAGACCCATCTTGATTGTTTGAACCGGAGGTTTCGACGTGATATTAACATTTTCTTCATTCATCAAGCGTGACAACTGAAAATGGTGTTAACATATAATGGTACATTTTTTGTAAGATTAATGTATAAAAAATAAATGTATGTATATATGTATTTATTAAATATTGTACATGTGTTAAAATAATCACCGTAACCATTAACACTTACCATTCCCATGCCCTCTTGATCATGAACAATTAGGTCTTGCCAACCATTGCGACAATTCTTTGCATATGTTCCGAGATATTCAATACTCATGTTGTCAATCTCTTCATCCCGTATAATTAAAAAAAATTAGCGTGTGCATTCTCACTTGCTCTTTGTCGATTCAAACAAACATTGACTCCACCCAATCCACTCGTGAACATTGTCAATGATGGCATCCCTTTCTTCTCGACTAATTTGAGAAGTAGTATCCATCTCCGACCGCAAATTTTCAACACGAAGAGGTTGACTAACCAATGGTATCTCGGGGTGAGGCAAATCAACATCACACCTAGCACCCCCTACGGTCACACAATCGACCTTTCCTAGTACCAAAAAATTCGGAGGGAAGGTCATTGTAATTGTGTTTCATTTGCAAAAATAATTCTCCATAAAATAATTTTGCAAAATAAAGCGAAACCTCATCATTCCATGGGAGTCTTCCATAGGCCACAAGGTGTCTATCATATAAATAGTGAGCTATATGAGGGTGCTTGAAATATTGCACCTTCGAGATCTTTATTTTCATCCCTTCTTTGAAATTAAACATAGACATGGCCATTTCGTTGTAACTCTTTGTTTAGTAACCTCCCATGTATCGGGACCCATCACCTGTTTCCTCTATTTTTCTCATCACTTCTACAAAAGTATCGGTGGTTGGCCCAAGATTTAGGTACACATCTACTTGTCTCGCTTAAAGAGTGAGAAATCTGTTTCCAAGCTTTGTCGACTCTCAATAGGGAGATTCAAAGCCACGAGATCTCTCTTTAATTTTGCATGAACATGTTGACATCTTTTTAAGGCGCATTGTTGCATGTTTGATTCCAAAGGTATATCGGAAATGTCGAGATGGATAATTCATGGTTGGTGTACAACCTTCTTCTTTGAATTACGTGTTCTCGTCCCTACTTCTTTTTTCAAGCAACATCTCGGAGCAACATTTTCAGCCTCTACATCAATATATAAAAAATTTTATATTAAAAAAACACATGTAAACAAATTTGTAAAAATTGAAAGAAAATAATATTCAAATTGATGGCCACCTCAATATGGCTGGATATCATATTTTCCACCCCGAGACTCGTTGAGAACCGTAACGTACCCTGTTGAGAACCGTAAAGACCACCCGATTGGTTGAGAACCAACACAACCATCCGTTTATTGGTCTCCAGGGGAAATACATATCACCACCTTCACGCAATTCACCAATACCTATTGATGGCTCTTATTTCTACCACCACCAACCTCACAAGACAAGAGGGAAGCTTCATAAAAAATATGAATTTATAATCAATTCAAAAAATATATGCATACATATAAATACATGTACATAGTCATTGATTAAATTGTGTGAATCGTACCACGATTGTGTGAACCATGGCCATGTTCCATCGATGGAGTAGACACCCTTGTCCTCCCCGCCTCCTAAAAAAACAAAAAAATGAAACTTATTAACAACTAATTTATCTCACAAAATTGATAAAAAATCAATTCCATATGTACACACATGTATGCATATGTATGGAGATTTAAGTTTATATTTAAATGTACCATGAACATCCTCGATCCCCGACCCCCTCTCTCGTAGAGATATGGGATTATGTTGATCTTTTCCTTTCATCCTACATGATATATATATATATGTATTATATATATCTATAGTGGACATTTACACTTAATTTTTTTTAATTTATATTTAAAAAAATTTCAAAAAATTAATGTAACTTAGTGTACACAAATGATGTAAAACACAACTTTCAAAGCACTAATTGATGTGTGAAACTCAATTTAACCAAAATTTTTATAAAAATGTGAAGTTCACCAAATTGCAATTTACATGGTGGGTGCACCCTTGGTATATAATTGAAAACATGGTGGGAGCACACTTGGTATATAATTGAAAAAAAATAGATGATAATTAAAAATGAAGCATGAAACTCCATTTAAACAAAAAATTTGTTGAAGTCCTCACATTTTATTTTTATAAAAATGTGAAGTTCTACGACTTGTTGCAAATGTGAAGTTTAGCAAGTTGCGTTTTACATGGTGTGAGCACACTTGGTATATAATTGAAAAAAAACACGTGGTCATTAAAAAAAGACATATTTATAAGTACAAAACACACATATCCAAAATATGTTACAATGTCCATCAATGGATTTTGTAGGAGAGCGTCTCAACATTAATTCATCTTTGAGAGATTAATCTTGAATTTTGGAAGAAGAGCGTCTCAAAACAAATTCATCTTTGACAGCTTTGAATCTTGCATTGGCATTGCCCCCATATAATTTAATTCATCTATTAATTCATCTTTGATAGATGAATCCTAAATTTTCATTTCCCCATGCAATAGATCAACATAAATGTTAGTAACATTTGTACAATGTCTTATACTAAAACATTGAAATTAGCTAAAAATATTGTTTGTTTTTCCATGCAGCTTGTTTTAGCCTCTCCTTCTTAACTTGGTACACGCCTTTCATCTGGTTGCACACAAGTTCGGAATTGGTGAAAACTACAATTCCATTTGATCCGACTCCCTAGTCAGTTGCCAAGCCTTCTATGAATGCAATATAATATTACTCGTTGTTTGTCGTTCTTCATGGTATATTAATTTTCCTTTGGAGGACCTTGCTAGTCACAATATTTCAAAGCACATATGTAATCACCGCTTTCCCCGGATTGGGATAGCAAGAAAGATCTATGCATAATGTCCATTTTTTCAACCATATTTAGTGGGTTTTTTTTATCCTTGAAAAAACAAATTCAATAAAATATATTATATTAACATTTATTGCAAATGCATGGGAGAAATGACATATGTGCATGAAATAAATGACATGTGCATGGTTTGGGGGTATCCTATCCTATGGAATTTCATCTACTTTAGGTTCAATTTTTAGGGTTTAAAGTCTACCTTGAATTAAAGGGAGAAAGCCTTGATAAATGACACATGCTTTAAATTTTGCCTAAGATTTTATCGGAGAAATGACACATGTATGGGAGAAATGACACGTGTACATGGTTTGCCTTAAAGTGGTAGTGGTTTATGGATATTAAAAATGAAGAACTTCTATTTAGATCTGCTCGTGAGATTGATCTGTAGGGGCATTTAGTAGATATGTCACCTTTCATAAAAGATGAGATCCGGAGGCTACCTGCCCTTTACAAGATCTCGCCTTTAGAACTTGTACAAGTTAACGGACAATAGACTAGGATAAAATCCTATGGAAGTTCAAACAAACTAGGTTTAGTTTTTAGGCCTTAAATTTTGCCTTGAATTAATGGGAGAAAGCCTTGAGTTTGGGGGATCCTATCCTATGGAATTTCAACTACCTTAGGTTCAGCTTTTTAGCCCTTAAAGTTTGCCTTGAATTAATGGGAAAAAGCCTTGAGAAATGACACATGATTTAAATTTAATGGGAGAAAGACAATGACACATGCTTTAAATTTTGCCTAAGAGTCCGAGAAATGACACACGTATGGGAGAAATGACACATGTAAACGATTTTCCTTAAAGTGGTAGTGGTTTATGGACATTAAAATGAATAACTTCTATTTAGATATAGTAGTGGTTTATGGATATTAAAATGAAGAACTTCTATTTAGATTTTAAAGTTTTCCAACGAGTTCATGGGATAAATGACACATGTACACAATTTGCCTTAAAAATGGTAGTGGTTTATGGATATTAAAATGAAGAACTTCTATTTAGATCTGTTCGAGAGATTGACTATAGGGGAATTTACTCGGATATGTCACCTTTCGTAAAAAGATGAGATCCGTGAGGCAACCTAGCCCTTTTGCGTACTCTGCCTTTAGAAATTGTAGAAGCTAACACTCATGAGATGAGACGAAAAATCCTATAGGAAGTTCAAACAAACTAAAATCCTATGGAAGTTCAACCACTTTAGGTTCAGCTTTTAGGCCTTAAATTTTGCCTTGAGTTAATGGGAGAAAGCCTTCATTTTGGGGGGATCCTATCCTATGGAAGGAAAACTACTTTAGTTTCAGCTTTTAGGCCTTAAAGTTTGCCTTGAATTAATGGGATAAAGCCTTGAGAAATGACACATTCTTTAAAGTTAATGGGAAAAAATCAAATGACACGTGATTTAAAGTTTTCCTTAAGAGTTTATGGGAGAAATGACACATGACGAAATGAAAGAGAAAAAAAGCTTTGATTCACTGCCTTTTCCAACTAAATTGTTATGGACTTAACTATATAAATATAATCAAGCTATGATGATGAGATATTATGTGAATAACTTGTTCTTGTGATGTGTAATGTCACAAGGTCTGCTTCTAAACTCTAGCTCTCTTTGTTTGGATCTCGTTATCTACTTCGCAACCCACTTGTGATTTCTAACAAACCGCATAACCCGGAAAAAACATTATAGAGGAAAGAAAATCCATAGATTATATAATTTGTTTATGAAATGTACCTGTTTTTTGAAGGAATAAATAAGTGTTTCAATCTCTATTTTTGAGGTTCTTTGAATTTCCTATGCGATTCAAATATTAGCCTCTTTTTGTTATTTGTCTTTAAAAAAATATGCTTTAGTGAAAAGTAGATGATGTTCGTAGAGTAACCTTATACAATTCTTTAATGTGAAGATAGTAATTTACCTACAAAAAAATGGAATTGAAGACTATGCTTATATATCGAGTTTTGTTATGACATCTTTATCTTCCCTACCCGAAATGATATTATCTTCCTTTCCCTGTATATTTCAAGGTACTGAAAGAATCGATTTTTTGAATGGCATGGTTTTCAAGATGTGGATTTGTTTGTTGGTTTTACTTGGTATTATCGAAGGGTTAGACATTTTGAATCATTTCTGAAGGTTGTTTTATTTGAATTCAATCATGTCATTTTGAAACAGAGAAAACTTAAGCTACACTCGTTTTGTAAAATTTCTTCAAGCAACAAAAAAAATTGAAAAATCACAGCTTGTTGAGACATCCATTAAATAAATGACTGAATGAAAGAGAAAAAAACCTTTGATTCACACCCTTTTCCAACTAAATTGTTTTTGACTTAATTGTATAAATATAATCAAGATATGACGATGAGATATTATGTGAATAACTTGTTATTGTGATGTGTAACGTCACAAGGGTGCTTCTAAACTCCATATCTCTTTCTTTGGATCTCGTTATCTACTTCGCAACCCACTTGTGATTTCTAACAAACTCGACAACCCTGGAAAAACACTATAGAGGAAAGAAAATCCAAATATTATATAATTGTTTTATGAAATATACCCGGTTGTGAAGGAATAAATAAGTGTTTCAATCTCTATTTTTGAGGTTATTTGAACCGCCCATGTGATTCAAATATTAGCCTTTGTTTGCTATTTGTCTTTAAAAAAATATTCTTCAAATAAAAAAGTAGATGATGTTCTGTAGAGTAACCTTATACAATGCTTTAATGTGAAGATAGTACTTTACCTACAAAATAATGGAATTGAATATTGTGCTTATATATCGTAGTTCCGTTATGACATATTTATCTTCCCTACCTAAAATGATATTATCTTCCTTTCCCTCGTATATTTCACTCTACCTGAAAGAATGAATTTTTTTGAATGTCATGGTTTTCAAGATGTGGAGTTGTTTGTTTGTTTTTACTTGGTATTCTCAAAGGGCTATACATTTTGAATCAATTCTAAAGGGCGAAACGTGAAGTCAAGTTACACTTTGTGAGAATCGGGGGCAAAAAAAATTTTTTCGGCAATAGTTCTGGCCGAACATTTATAAAGTTCTACGAACTTTATAATAGTTCGACCGAACTTTATTAAATAGTTCGGTCGAAATTTATTAAATAGTTCGCCGAACTTTTGAGTCCGTTTAGATTGACGGCACAGTGACGGCACAATGAACAGAATTTTTGCCGGAGCTTTGGAAAACTGACAACAAGAGTTCGGCCGAACTTATAAAAAAGTTCGGCCGAACTTATAGAAAAGTTCGGCCGAAATAAGGGTTCGGCCGAACTTTTAGTTCGGCCGAACTATTTTTTTATAAATTCTTCTCCCGCGAAGTGTTCTGGTTCTATTTTTCGCGCGATTTTTCAATTCTGTTTCTGCTGGTGCGCGGATAGTTGTTTCAGCTGGTGCGCGGATAGTTGTTTCTCCTGGTGCACGGATAGTTGTTTCTGCTGGTGCTGGTGCGCGGATAGTTGTTTCTGCTGGTGCGCGGATATTTGTTTCTGCTGGTGCTGGTGCGCGGATAGTTGTTTCTGCTGGTGCGTGGATAGTTGTTTCTGCTGGTGCGCGGATTGTTCGCGGATTGTTCGCGCGTTGGCTCTGTTTCTGCGTTGGCCCGGGTATGAGAATTGTTCGCCCGATTTTTCAATTGAACTTTTTCTTCGAGCCAAAACTTTTTCTTCGAGCCAAAACAATCTGCAATATTGTTAGTGAGTAACAACACACAAAATTTGTGTATAGGTCACCCCTCTGTAATTATTTCCTCAGCTTAATAAAGTCTCCATCAAATTTTAGTTTTCCTATTTGGATTTCCATCATAAATTTTTGTCTTCATGGTATTTAGTTGCATGTGGTGGAATGTTATGTATCCAATACTTCTCTATTGGTAATTTAATGGCCATCTCATCAATGAAGAGCCAGTCAATTTCCATCAGGAGTTATTCAATTTATGTTTATGTTTATTAAACTGAAGATTGGAAGTGGGATGATGTATTGCTGGAATCATTGGGATTTGATAATTAAAAAAAAGAAAACACTCACTTGTAGCTAAATTCTAAGTGCTAGCTATGCATGCATTGTGTCTACGATTAAAGTCCTCATTAATTAGAGCATTAGTACATTTGTTATTGGTGACAGTCAAATGATTACTTCAGCCTTACACTCTGCTAGTTTCTCCTACAGCCATGAGTTTGGGCATAGATTATTTTTTTCCTAATTGCTAAACAATAGAATGCTCACCAGATCTCCAAGCTCAATATTCACTAGACTAAGTCACTGGCCTGTACCATTGTGATTTTAACTCCAATTGGGTTTTCACACTGAAAAGACAGTATTATAGATCTGGAATTTATCTGCAGCAAACACATTGAACTAAAATTCAGACACACAATACATATTCAAGTTGGGCATTGAACTCATTGGCTACAAAAATCCATATAGATAGTAATATGACTGATATAACTTGCCCTAGATGTGTATTGAAAGGGATGCGATGTTATATTTGTTGGGTATGAATTGTACTGTAAAACAGAGGATATAAATTCAGCTCGAGAGAAGATTTTTCATTGGTACTTTGAAAGCATATTAAAAAAAACAGTACATTGTCATTTTAACAGAGTAGATTTGAATTGAATCATTTGTCAGGTATTGGTACAGCTTGTTGAGAAACCAAGTGCAATGTAGTTTAGCACTTAATTTCTCATTTTGATAATTACTTGTGAATATTAGATGTCTTCTTATTATTTATTATGTTTTCTTCATCAAGAAATTATACAATTGTTCAAAAACATGAAGATCACAATGAGATAAAAGACTACCAATAGCCAGTGAAAAAACCACAAGTGGAAAACCCAACAATCCTTCTCTTATAGAATTAGATAAAAATGGGAGATATCCAAGACCAAGACCAAACTGCCACAGGATACCAATTCCAAACCTCCTCCAAGTCACCTCCAAGAATCAAAGTCAGCGCTGATAAAATATGCTCTAATATAGTCAAAATGCATCTAAGTTGGCTTGTTTCCTTTATCCATGCCTCACTATCTGTTGTTGGCATAGCATGATGCACTTTCCACAAGCCTCCTTGGCTTTGGAGCATTTAACTTGTTTTCCATAACCAAGACTCAAATAATTAGGCCCTTCTTGAAGAACATTTGGCTCAACTATGCCTTGTACATGCTTGCCTTTAAAACCCTTTACTTTCATAGCACATTTTCATCAAAAATTTTCTCAAAAGCATGTACGTAGATCCTAGATCCTACTCCTGAACATGTATTTCAATCATAAGCAAGCATTAAAGCATTAGCAATACCCAAAACAAGACAGTAGAACAATCCTCAAAAAGATTAATTTTCATCCACTAAAGAGCAACCCTCTTACCTACCACGTAGTTTATATTTTGTTAAATTAAATATCAAATGTTGTTATTATAGAAGATATGAACATTGTCAATTTCATAGTAGGATTTTAAGTAAATGATTAGTTTGTTGGAAAGTAATAGATTTTGGTTTGGTTTAGATAGGAATTATAAAAACCATATTATAGGTTCAATTAATTTAACTTTTTCTAAATTGTATGAACCATTGTAGTGTTTGTAGAAGTTAAATTTAACTTATCCTTGTTGTGTATTTGAAAAAATAATTGGATCATAAAAAGTTCAATGATTTATTCTCTATCATGTTTTCAATTGATTTGACCCTAGTCAATATGGTATTATTCTTTATCACAAAACTAGAAACTCCACTAATGAGGAACTCTATTACTTTATTCCTTTTTGCAGTTCTTTTCTCTTAGTATTAGCCTTAAACGTTGATTTTTGTTAGTTAGATATGATATGATTTTTTTTTTTTTTTTACTTTAAGAACCAAAACTTTGGAATTTCTCCAGCACTTCATATAGTTTATCTCATTTCTAGGGCCTTCTAAATACTTATTTTGAATGAAGAAGCATGCTAAATGCCTTTCTTTTTAGGGCTTTTTAAATACTTATTTTGAATGAAGAAGCATGCAAAATGCCTTTCTTTCTTCAAAAGCATGTGCATATACACGTTTTCTTAATGTAAAGTGTGTATACATTATGTCTACATTTCCATTTTTGATTGAGAGTTAATTTCTTAGCATATATTGTGCAAGTGTACTTCAGAAGTATAAGAACCTGGATTGACATTTAATGCAAGTAATTTATCTCACAATTTATTTACCCATTAGGATGCTTTGACCTAGTAACTTGAGAGATGAAAAAGATCCTATCACATTAACATGAGGATCCATTTTCACAATGAACATTAGGAAAAGACAATATTCATTGCATTTGGTAATATAGTCAACTAGTAGACTATTCAATTATTAACAAAGTTGATGAAAAAATGCAAGGAATTTAAGGTTGCATTTCAATTTTGAAAATTTTCTACAATAATTTTTGTAGGATAATTTGTTAATGCAAGTTTCCATAGTTATTTATAATTTTTATTTTAATAGAAAGAGCCTTCAACCAAAAATACCCAAGGTTAGTCCCCCGTGTGCCCTTTGAGACACATTAGGTCATCCCACCAATTCATGCCCCATGCTTCATGAGTTGAAGGGTATCCTTCATACCCCTTAAGCACCCCCATTTCTCCCCACTCCATCATGTGATGTTGCCACCTCATCACGTAATAAGGGTTTAAGAACCAACGACCTCTTGTCTATTTATGTGAAACACAAACATTATACACAACATTGTCTCAATCTCCGACGATATCAAGATGTGTTGGCCACCATACATCATGCCTCAATAGTAGCACCACCACTTACACCAACCTCATATGTTGATGATTCCTCTTCCACCATTTATTATGTCACGAACTCGGTTAATTAGTATTTGGCATGCCCTTGAGTGCTCTATGTTAAAGACACTCATCTCATCTATATGTGTCCTTTACTCATCAAATACCATCATCACTGCATGCATCAAGTGACATATCCCCCTCGTCAAGATCCCAATCTGCCTAATTTTGGATTCTCCTCATACACTAAGTACCTTGACCATATCAATGGAATGCCCAACTCCTAGCATGGTTCCCACCACACCAACACAACTATTGGAGATTCAAACGACCTCACCACTTAGAAAATGATAAGAAATTATTTCACCCCCTTTTACTAGAACAATACATAGAAAGAATAACATAATTAATAGAAGAGATAAAAATATGAATTAGAGAAAGGCATGGATCACATATTAAAGGAAATAATAGAGCTCATGTACAAATTTCCATATTTGTTGCATTTATGTGTGTCTAACATAACTCTACTTTCAACATCTGGCTTCATGCAACATGCACCATACTTTGAATTTGCAAAGACCCAGGAATTCTCCACCCCCCATTTAAATGACCCTACAAGTTGATTCTTTTAGTTTTTTAACTCTATAATCATAAACGTACGATTATGCATGATGGAGAATCTCTAGCGCTTTCCCTTGTTAATATATTTAACAAGGGAAAGCGCTAGATATTCTCCGTCATGCATAATCGTACGTTGGATTTGGTGATAATTGTCTCCATATTTTGGCTTTAGCATATATTGTGCAAGTGTACTTCCGAAGTATAAGAACCTGGATTGACATTTAATGCTTGTAATTTATCTCACAATTAATTTACCCATTAGGATGCTTTGACCTAGTAACTTGAGAGATGAAAAAGATCCTATCACATTAATGTGAGGATCCATTTTCACAATGAACATTAGGAAAAGACAATATTCATTGCAGTTGGTAATATAGTCAACTAGTAGACTATTCAATTATTAACAAAGTTGATGAAAGAATGCAAGGAATTTAAGGTTTCATTTCAATTTTGAAAATTTTCTACAATAATTTTTGTAGGATAATTTGTTAATGCAAGTTTCCATAGTTATTTATAATTTTTATTTTAGAAAGAACCTTCAACCAAAAATACCCAAGGTTAGTCCCCCGTGTGCCCTTTGAGACACATTAGGTCATCCCACCAATTCATGCCCCATGCTTCATGAGTTGAAGAGTATCCTTCATACCCCTTAATCACCCCCATTTCTCCCCACTCCATCATGTGATGTTGCCACCTCATCACGTAATAAGGGTTTAAGAACGAACGACCTCTTGTGTATTTATGTGAAACACAAACATTATACACAACATTGTCTCAATCTCCGACGATATCAAGATGTGTTGGTCACCATACATCATGCCTCAATAGTAGCACCACCACTTACACCAACCTCATATGTTGATGATTCCTCTTCCCCCATTTATTATGTCACGAACTCGGTTAATTAGTATTTGGCATGCCCTTGAGTGCTCTATGTTAAAGACACTCATCTCATCTATATGTGTCCTCTACTCATCAAATACCATCATCACTGCATGCATCAAGTGACATATCCCCCTCATCAAGATCCCAATCCGCCTAATTTTGGATGCTCCTCATACACTAAGTACCTTGACCATATCAATGGAATGCCCAACTCCTAGCATGGTTCCCACCACACCAACACAACTATTGGAGATTCAAACGACCTCACCTCTTAGAAAACAACTGATGTAATTCCTTTGAAAGTGATGAAATAATTAGGCCTTACAACAACTAGGGTGCATATAGAAATGTATGTGCTATGGATCCTATGAAAATCGGGATGGGTAGAGTAATAAATACACATGTTTTGAAATTTTTGAGGAGTAACTCAAAGCATGCATATATACAAAATGAAGTGGCTACTTTCTTCATATTCCATGAGGGACTATTGTTCTTCCTAAATACTATTCATATCATGTACATCTGAATTATTTCTAGTGAAATTAAATGACTTGAAATTAAATTTCCTAAAGCCTATTGAAATTTCTCCTTCAAAATAAGGATGCACTCCCATTTGATTCTCACAGATAGGTTATAATCATGAGGCTCTCGCTCAAGAGTGGACCTTCACAAAATCTTGTGACGTCTTGTCACAAACAAAACCATCAAACTGAAAACACATCATTTTCTCCTTCAAAGAAAAAAAAATTCACATCATGTGAATATGTCCATGTACTCTTACATATGGGTGTACAAAACCATCAACCAAACAAGTTGACAAAACATGCCTCTTCAAACAACTGACTCTGAAGACAAATAATAGAGCTCATGTACTTTCAACATCTTGCTTCATGCAACATGCACTAGATACTTTGAATTTGCAAAGAAATTAATGAAACATCAAAATACATGCTAGGCCTTAATTGGATAAGAAATCTAACCATTTGTCAGCAAACCATTTCAATGGCGCTTCTTATTCTTTCAACTATGTTGAATTTAGTTTTTAGTTATATTTTTAATTTTGAAGAAAATAACTATTTATTTCATGTGTAATTAGATTAGTGATTTCATGTGTTAGGGTTGTGGATTCAGGCATTCAAACAACACCATTATATTTCAAATTTAAAAATGATGGTTTGAGTCGTAGGTAGCTTAGAATCCTACTTGTTTTTAAAATAAGGATGCACTCCCATTTGATTCTCACGGATAGGTTGTAATCATGAGGCTCTCGCTAAAGAGTGGACCTACGCAAAATCTTGTGACGTCTTGTCACAAGCAAAACCATCAAACTGAAAACACGCCATTTTTCTCCTTCAAAGAAAAAAAAAATTCACATCATGTGAATATGTCCGTGTACTCTTACATATTGGTGTACAAAACCATCAACCAAACACAAGTTGACAAAACATGCCTAAATTCAAACAACTGACTCTTAAGTCAAATAATAGAGCTCATGTAAAAATTTCCATATTTGTTGCATTTATGTGTGTCTAACATAACTCTACTTTCAACATCTTGCTTCATGCAACATGCACCATACTTTGAATTTGCAAAGACCCAGGAATTCTCCACCCCCATTAAAATGACCCTACAAGTTGATTCTTTTAGTTTTTTCACTCTATAAGCATCGACGTACGATTATGCATGATGGAGAATCTCTAGCGCTTTCCCTTGTTAATATATTTAACAAGGGAAAGCGCTAGATATTCTCCATCATGCATAATCGTACGTTGGATTTGGTGATAATTGTCTCCATATTTTGGCTTTTTGACCCGCAAAACATAATTATTTTAGAAGGGAGGGAAGGAGGGATGATCACATTGACTTGCTTGATGACCCGTCTATGAAGATTAACTAGTACCTCAAGAATTATTTTTTTGCGTAGGGAAAGAGACACATTCCCATGTCTAGTTCTTTGATATTGTTAATGCCTCTAGTGTTTACTTCTACAATTTCTATAGGCAGAGTCTGTAAAGGGCCAGGTATCCTCTGGATCTCATCTTTTATGAAAGGTGACATATCTAGTAAATGCCCCTGCAGTCAATCTCTGGAATGGATCTAAATAGAAGTTCTTCATTTTTTAATATTCGTAAAACACAACAACTTTAAGGTAAACTATGTACATGTTCCATTCATCACGAACACAAACCTCACAAGCCTCCTTGGCTTTGGAGCATTTTCCATGTTTTCCATAACCAAGACCCAAATAATTAGGCCCTTCTTGAAGAACATTTGGCTCAACTATGCCTTGTACATGCTTGCCTTTAAAAGCCTTTACTTTCATAGCACATTTTCATCAAAAATTTGGACCTTGTTCCTCTAATGTCTCTAATGTCTCTCAAAAGCACGTACACATTCATTTTCAGAGGAAATTGAAGGTAGAAACCAATAGCTAATTCTTCTAACTAACCTTGACTAAAATGAGTTAAATTGTACTTTGACACAAACTTGATTTAAATTGTCCACCCCACATTAGGCACCAATGATTATAACCTTTAATGGGCTAGCACTAGTTTGTAATCATCATCTCAAAATGGCCTAGTAGATGAAAAATTATCATGTTTGTAATCATCGTTTCACACCATCTACATATGACCCTTCTACACACTATATGATTGAATTTATGGTAGGTCATCCCTTCTATCTAGACCACGATTGATTGTGACATTAGGTGAATAAAGGAAATTTGATAAGGAAATGATCAGTATAAGTTTGTCCTCCTCCACGCACTCCATATCTAATGATTGCCTATTTTTACACTTACCAAAAAATATATGATAAAAATTGACAAACTACATACCCTTAAGCTCAAGGGGATATAATCATTCTTGCCTTCCATATAGATAATGAAAATGATTGTTCTAAGTCTCATGTTGCTTATCATGTTATTTTATAAACCTTGGTTGGAAAGAAAAATAGGAGGGCAGAAATGTAAGAATACTTCGAGGTATTGATTTTTTGAAATCTATTTTGTGAATGTTGACCAATAGATATATATCATGGAGGATGAAAGACGAAGATCGGCTGAATCCCATATGGAGGGTCAGGGATTGGAGGATGTTCACGGTATTTAAATATAATATTAAATCTCCATACATGTGTGTACATATGGAATTGATTTTTTTATTAACTTTGTGAGTGAAATTAGTTGTTAATAAGTTTCATTTTTTAATTTTTAGGAGGCAAGAGGAGAAGGCTTTCTACTCCATCAATGGAGCGTGGCCAAGGTTCAATCGGTCGAGGTAGCAGGGTGCCGGAAGGGGGTGATATTTATTCCCCCGAAGGCCAGCAATCAACGGCTGCTGGTTCTCAACAGGGTCACTGTGGGTCTGGTTCTCAGCAGCATCATTCTAGGGCTGGTTCTCAGCAGGGTCATGTTGGAGATGATGTTAACCAACAACATCAAGGTTGCCATCAATTTCAATATTTTTTCATTAAATTTTTACAACTTTTTACACGTGTTTTTTCTAATATATGAAATTTTATATATATTGATGCAGAGGCTGAAAATGTTCGAGCCAGTGGTCAAAAAAGATGCAGGGCAGCGCGCTACATTGAAGAAGAAGGCTGTCAACCTAGCACAACTTATCCGGCTGAGATTACTGATATACCATGGGAAAGGAACATGGCGGAATGCACCTTACAAAGGTGTCAAAGCCTTTATGCAAAATTGCAGACAGATCTCCAGGATTTGACTCTACCTGTTGAGAGTAGACAAAGCCTACAGATAGTTACACATTCATTGAGTGAAATGGTAAAAGTGTACAAAGATTTGGGGCCAACCACTGATTCGTTTGTAGAAGTGATGAGACAGAGAAGAGAAATAGTGATAGGTCCCGATAAATGGCAGGACATAAAAAAACAAGTTTCAAGAGAGCAGGCTAAGTCAATGTTTAATTATAAGGAAGGGCCAAAAAGAAAGATGTTGAAGGTGCAATATTTCAAGCACCCAGACATAGCAAAATATTTGTATAGTCGACATCTTGCGGCCTTTGGAAGGCTTCCATGGAACGATGAGGTTCCTCTTTATTTTGCACAAATGTTTTATGCAAAATTTTTTTTGGGTATGAAACCCGACTACAATGATTTTCCTTCAGATTTTTTTGGCCCGGGGAGAGGTCGATTATGTCAACGTAAGGGCGCAAAGCGAGATGTGGAGTTGCCTCGCCCTGAGCCGCCATTGGTGAGTCGACCGTCTCGAGCCGAAACCTTGCGATCAGAGATGGATGCGACTTCTCAAATAAGTCGTGAAGCAAGAGATGTTATGATTGAAAATGTTCATAGCGGATTGAGTGGAGTCGATCTTGGCTTAAATCGACAAAGAGCACGTGAATATGCGCGTGCCAATTTTGTTTATCATACAGATGAGGAGATTTACAACATGAATGTTGAAGATCTCCGAACATACGCAATAAATTGTCGCAATGGTCTGCAAGACCTAATTTTTTGTGAGGAAGAGGGCACCGGAACGGTATGTGTTAGTGACCTTAGGATTTGAAATTATATTTACATATACATGTGCACAATTTGTAATAAATACATGTGTATGTACACATGTATACATTTATTTGTATGTGTACATTAATCTAACAAAAAGGTATGATTATATGTTAAAACACCATTTGCAGTTCTCAGGCATGATGCGTGATGAAAATGTTAATGTTACGTTCGGGACCTCTGGCTCAAACGATGCAGATGGGTCTGCCCATCATGATATGTTGGCACATGTATGTTAGTGTTTTTTAAGTGACTCTAAAATAAATAATTGTTTCCACACATGTACATGTATGTATATATATATAATTCGATAAAATGTTTTAACAGGTACCGATTCCGTCTGATGTTTTTGGGATCCCGGTACCTTCTTCTTCTTTAGGAGATATACCTTCTACTTCATTGGGAGATGACCAAGTATGGACAATTTTTCACAAGTTCAAAATTTATGTTACCTCAAAAAGTTCCATAAAAAATTGAGATATATAGAGAGAGAGATCTATATTTTGAGTTATTTAAAATTTTTTGAATTTAGGTTTGTATAGAAGATTTTTTTAATCCGAGGACTTTAGCGACGGAGATAGGGACATCCACAGCATTTGAAGAAGTTGTATTTAGTTCTTTTTTTTAATATTATTGTTCAAATAAGTTTATATATATGTACACACGTGCATTTTCATTTGAAAGTTTTTAATTTATATAAATTATTTCTGTATATATATATATATATATATATATATATATATATATAAAAATTTATATTTAACTGTACATGTATATTGTACAGGTTACCACTAGAGATGTTTCTATGGCAGATCCTGTTCATCAAATGGAGAGGCAACCTTACGAGGTATTGCGCGATTTTTTTGTTATATTTTTTTTTTTACATGAAGTTCTAGATATATATATTCTCGTTCATTTTTAAAACTTCAAATTTTAATGTTCAAGTACATGTACATTGTGTATGTAGGTTTTCCCTTTACAAGATAGCGAGCCAACCGAGCCCCAGAGGCTAGATCTTCCATTTGATGGACAAGATATACAGTAGATTTGATTTTATTTCAAAATTTAGATGGTTTTAAAATTTGTTAAACTTGATACAATTTGATACTTGAGTGAGATTTACAATTTTTGGACATATTTTATTACAATATGTTTTTTGGACATATTTTTGGACATATGTTAAATGTTTTTGTTGGATAGTTGAATTATAATTGGCATGGCATGTGATATTTAATGTTAAATGTTTTTGTTAGATAGTTTAATTATAATTGGCATGGCATGTGATATTTAATGTTAAATGTTTTTGTTAGATAGTTGAATTATATTTGGCATGGCATTTGAAGTTTTTAAAACTACATGAATGATGGAATGTGAACCTACATTTGCACATGTGGTAAATTGAAATGTTACTTGTAACAAGACAATCCCCATTGATTTCATTACATTATATGTTGATTTCTGATTTGATATAATTGCATACATATGATGGTACATTACTTGTAAATTCATTGGATTAATAACTTGTTCATTGATTTCAGTGTTCTTTGGATGGTTTTAGTACTTTTGGCATGTGAATGTGAAGTAATGTTGTCATTGAATTACATTTGACATTTGATATTTAATGTTAAATATTTTTGTTGGATAGTTGAATTATAGTTGGCATGGCATGTGATATTTAATGTTAAATGTTTTTGTTGGATAGTTGAATTATAATTCTAATGGTATCTGAAGTTTTTAAAACTACATGAATGATAGAATGTGAACCTACATTTGCACGTGGTAAATTGAAATGTTACTTGTAATTGGAATTCATTAAAGAATTGGTCATTGGCGCTGCTTCAAGCTAGGAGTGAGCATCGTCACCAACCTACATTCAATATTTTACACTCCCTATGGTGAATGATACTTTAAATTGATCGACAGTCTAAGACTTTCGAATTTTTCCGAATGCCAAATGATCTTACAAAGTTAGTATTTATAATATTCTAGTAGGTCATTCGGCGACAAGTTTTACCAAAAACTTGAAACGACTTTGGCGTGTGATATTTAATTTGTTAAATGTTTTTGTTGCATTGTTGAATTATAATTGGCATGGCTTAACAGTGCTTTTCACATATCTCTTCTCATGAAGCTCCATAGAACAATTCGATCCTGGGTCTGCCTGAATTGGTTCAAGCTCTTTCCTTTTCGAATTCTGTCTAATCGCTCCAATACGACATATATTGACTCCTTCCAAATGAAGTGCACCAATCCTCTTAGTGTGGTCGTCTTAGTGTGGCGTGTGATATTTAATTTGTTAAATGTTTTTGTTGGATTGTTGAATTATAATTGGCATGGCATGTAAAGTTTTTAAAACTCCAGTTTTGGATGGTTTCAATCTACATTTTGCATGTGATATTTAATGAACTTTAAATGTTAAATGTTTTAATGATGCACAATATATAATCGAAAGGGTTTTAAGACTTAAAGTTTTGGATGGTTTTAATTTACAACTTAAAGTTTTGGATGGTTTCAACCTACATTTGCACATATGGTAAATTGAAATTATGTTACTTGCAACAAGACAATCCCCATTGATTTCATTGTATATGTTGATTTCTAATTTGATATAATTGCACATGTATGATGGTACATTACTTGTAAAGACATTGGATTAATAGTGTTCATTGATTTTACTTTAAGCGCAAAAAATTATTGATAATGTAAAACGATTTTTGTGTTATAATAATTAAACCTAATAATATTGGAGAGCAAGAGAGATGAGGTATGGTGTTTACTACAAGAGTTCGAGCGGGGCATTCAGTGACAACTTTTACTAGAAACTTGAAACAAAGAGAATCTATCTTTCGCTAGGACATCATGTAAGATGCTTGACATAAACCGTAAAATTGTACTTAAAAGCCGAGATTCGGGCAAGTGGGGACAACCACTTGTTATCTCGTCCCTTGGAGGCTAGGCCATATGGGGACCGAATCTGACTTTACAAAATAAAGTGAAATAATTTGTACCATATGGTCGAAGAACATATACAAAAACAATTAATATACAAGAACAATTATTTTCATTCTAGAATATATATATCCAATACATATTTAACATTTTTAATCAATGCACATGTATAGAAAAACTATTTTCAGTGGAAACTAGAGCACGTGCTTGTACCCAAACAATTTGTAACATTTGCAAACCACAAATAACATAAGCAATTCAATTTTTAATTGAGTACTGAAAGGTTTAAAAGATAATAAATTGTTGTCCTGACACTTCACTCAAAAAAATTCTAATGGAATTCCATCCTCAATAATCCGTTCATGATCGGATTTTGACATTTTCCATTTCTTAATTTTTGATTTTTTCTTTGATTGAACTTCTATCAACTTTATGCGTGCTGCACACACCAAGTGACTATATTGACAACTTATGGAATCAGGGTCATAGTCTTCGAAGTAAACAAAGTCTCCACTTTGACGAGTTTGTTTGAAAAAATAACCTTTCAGTATAATAGACCCTTTGTCATACTGAAATCCGTGATCATTATAGTCTTGTAATAGTTTCATTTTTTGTTCAGTGCAACGCATCAAATAATACTTCACATTTTCATCGTTTTCAATAGGTGCAATTACAACAAAAACATCTCCTGCACAATAAAATAAATTTAACATTTAATTATGCATATTTAAATTTAAATTTGTAAATCTTTAAATCATTAAAAAGTAATTCAAATGTTACCTTCTCTAACAAGATCAGAAACTCGATCACCATCGGATGATATTGTAGTTTCCTTTGATTCCATTTCTTCAATCATTGCAACAGACATTTTTCCCTTTGTATTTAGCTCTGTATGTTTCCAATCGCTCACATACATTTTGTTTTCACAGACGTCATTGGATTTTGTGTTGTCTATGCAAACATCACAAAAACAAGAATATTTTCTTTTATCCAATGCAAACACATTTGTGGACAATTTTGTTTGAATTGAATGCAATTTTCGAGTCCCTTTTATCGTTCCAACTTCATTTCCAATTGATCTATTTACGTCTCCGATTCCAATATGCCAGAAAAACCTTTATATGGAAAATTAGAAAGAATTTGTAAATATGATATCAAAATACAATTAAAAATAATCATTGCATGATAAATGTACAATGTTTAAAATTAGATTACCAATATAAATTAAATTGAATGTACCTTGGCACTTCTCGTGATGGGTTAATCTCATGGCTTAGAGCATTTTTGCACCATTGAACAACTTCTTCAGCGTTTGCAAGTCGGCGTGCAAAGTGGTTCATTTGATATCTTCAAAGTGCTCGTTTTATGCATGCTCCTGCACCGTCATGTTCTCCTTTTCCATGGCCAGTCTCAAAGAAATTCCAACAATGTTTAATGGAGGTTTTCTTATGAAGACGACACAACCAAAAAAATGATCGTGCAGATTTGAATTGACCTGCGCATCCGTCTGACCATATCCAATGTTCATTTAATGTTATTCCACGATTTTTCAATGAATCATAAATTCTTCCAAAACAATGTTGTACAAAACATGTATCATGTGTACGATCGTCACTGATATAAAAATGATATTCTTTAATGATATGTCGATTTTCACTCGTTCTTTCTATATGATCGACATTTTGTTCAGCATGTCTATATAGAATATGAACGAGCATGGAGACTTGGTCAGAGTGATAGTATTCACTCTGAATTTCTTTTTGTGGAGCAAATGTGTAGTTTTCTGCAAAATCAATCACTGACAAAATGGTTCCTGGTGGAAAAACTTCACGAGATTTTTTGAATTGCAGGTCTTGCCATCGAGCTTTATGGGAATGCATGGTGTATTTGTAAATTTCTGCTTCAAACTTTCTCAAAAAGTCTATTAGAAAAATTTCGTCTTCTCGTAATTCGATTCTTTTAACACTATCTGCACTTTGAATCGATGTACCGGTATATTCGTATCTCTTCCATTTCACTTTCATGTTGGACAATGATTGATCATTTATATCAATACGATATTTGTTTTGAAATTTAGTCAAATTTCCACAATCATCGTATTTTTTACCACCAACACATTTCTTTTTGTAAAATAGTTCATCGCTTTCTCTTTCACATAGAATTTGAGATATGAATTCACGGATAGTGGAAGGAGGAGGTGAATCCTTCCATAATGTTCTACCTAAATCAAGGAATGTGTCATAATATAACTCAAATTCCACATGATAACGGCAACAACAAGTGTCGCGTACGGTGATAGGTTTTACATACCATGGTTTTTGTTGAACAAAAGCACTGAGTGAAACTTGAATTTGACGATTCTTTTCTTTGAACTTGTTGAATAACTCTATTTGAGTGGTTTCCAAGAGATGTTTTTCATGTTCTTCGTATTGATTTCGTGCTATTCTTCTTCGCATCACATGTCTTGCAGTCGGTGAAACACGCTAATTGTTCTTCCAATATTCATATATTATTTTTTTAACATCTTCTCCAAGTCTATCTTTGTATGGTTGCCTACAAATAGCTCTCCAACAAGCGAGTTCATCATTTACGTCTATTTGTAGTCGAAATTTTCGATGTTTGTGCAGAGTTTTTCGCGAGGTTCCCAGTGCTCGTGCCATAGATGTTAGATTCAAACGATTCTCTCGAGTACTTGGTGAAACCATTGCCATTTGTATTCCTCTACGTATATTTGAAACATTTTTATCTCTAGATCTCTTAATTGACTCTATAGCACTACTCATATTTTTTATCACCTCTTCTTTCATTTTTTTATCTTTTGTTGATTTTCGAATACCCAATAGTGTCGTCGCTTCTTTTAATTTCCTTGATGATAAGAGACATTTCAACATTTGAGCTTGAACTGTCACCTCAGTTTTGAAAAACATTTCCAAAATTTTCTCGACACGATATCGTATAAAATAGTCAGGTTTTTTATCTCCATATGTGCGAGTGTCGACATTTTCTAACATCTCATTATCGATAGTGATTTCATCCGTACATATTCGAAAAAATAGTACATATTCAATAAATAACTAAATTAATAAATATGTCAATAAATATTAGGAAAATTTTAAATATATCAATAGATCATAATATCTACATTTACATACCCGATTCAATTTCTGCTTGAGGTTGATTTTCTTCTTCAATATTTTGAGGAGTATCTATGTCTGTTTACATTAAACAAAATATTTTTCAAACTAGTTCATCAAATAAAAATTAAGCTTCACATTGTACATTGGGAAAACTTTTAAAATATATCAATAGATCATAATATTTACATTTACATACCTACTTCAATTTCTGCTTGAGGTTGATTTTCTTCTTCAATATTTTGAGGAATATCTCTGTCTGTTTACATCAAACAAAATATTTTTCAAACTAGTTTATCAAATAAAAATTAAGCGTTACATTTTACATTAGGAAAATTTTAAATATGTATCAATAGAGCATGTAATATTTACATTTACATACCTGCTTCAATTTCTGCTTGAGGTTGATTTTCCTCTTCAATATTTGAGAGAGCTTCTAACTTTCTTTTGCGATATTGTCTCGTCTCTTCTCTACGTTCCTCGGGCTTTCTTTTTCGATCATATTTTCACACACAAGTTCTTCGATTTCCCATGATAATAGGGTATGAGGTTCAAAAAATTTCCTTTAAAAAATTAGACAATAACTCAATTACAAACAATATCACAAAAGATTTAATTTAAAAAAATCTTTTCTAAAAAATACGCAATCCAATCCAAAACACGTACATATCTCTAAGAAAAATCACACCGCCTCCAAGAAATGTCTTCCAAAAAAATTCTTTAAATCTTAAAATGTGAAGAAAAATTTTTGAACAAAAAAGCTCAAAAGATTTATTTCAACACAAAACACATACATACCTCCAAGAAAAATCATGTCGCCTCCAAAAATGTCTTCCAAAAAAGTTCTTTAAATTCAAACTTTGAACCTCCAAGAAAAATCACGCCGCCTCCAGAAAATGTCTTCCAAAAATTTTTTTTAAACCCAAACTTTGAAGAAAATTTTTTGAATTCAAACCAAGTTGTAAGATGAAATGAAGTGCGAAATGTGCGAAAATTGTGAATCATTTCGCGGCAATGTATATTGACCGCGAAATATGTGTTTTGTAGGGGGCTCCACAAAAAATTCCGGCCGACGGAAAATTACACAATAGTTCGGCCGAACTTTTGATAATAAGTTCGGCCGAACTATTAAGCCGTTAGTTTTAGCGGTCCGTAAGCGGAAAACATAGTTCGGCCGAACTGTCGCTAATAGTTCGGCCGAACTATTGCGTCACTGATTACGCAGAGCCAAGCTCTGAAAACGGTTCTGCAACTTTGGACTGATTAAACTCCATGAAAACTTGTTAATTAACTGTCGGAACCAAGACAAGCATTTTCAGAATTGAATCTACTTTTAGGAAATATAAATTTTATGGAATTTCGTAAACATTTATTAATTTTAATTATTTTTCTAATAAAATGAGTGCAAACAATTTTTGAGGGTCATCGTGATTCAGTGAAATCAAAATTTTGTATCTCCCAAAATACATTGTAAAAAAAATTTAAAAAATTATGGGGCATTACATTGGTCCGTTGAATGTAATGGGTAGCTTTTAGATTTTTAGTTTATAACTTGTATGTTAAGAAATTTGTTGCCACACGAAACATATAAAAAATACGCAGTTTTTCGTATTAGACCAGTTCAAAAAATTCTAGTAATTATGATATGCATCCATTGACTTTGTAAATATGACGAAACCAAAGTAGACTCTGTCTAGATTGTTGTAACACATTTTGTTTTTTCAAAAACAAGAATTTTCAATGAATACAACGTTGCCACATAACATGACTACTTATGAATTCTTTGATTGTTAAGAAAAACACACTCAAAGAAACGCTAAGTTGACATATCAAATCCGCATAAAAAAATTTCAAAAAATAAGTAATAGAAAGCTAACAAAATTTCTCACAACTTTTATTTTTACCGCAAAATGAAATTCTACACGGAAAAATTGTTATAGTTTGCAGAAAGTTGAAGAACCCAAAAAATGAAAAAAAATTCTCAAAAAAGGGCAAAACAAAAGCGTGCACCCAAATACATTTTCACCGTTTGTCACATCTGCTTAATAGGCCTACATACAGACACCAAGACCGTGAACATGTTGTCATCCTCTTCACAAATTTGTAAGCATAAACTTTCCAAAAAGTTTGAGTTTTTGGGATTAATTTCTCAAAATCGATGTTTTTAGCCCTCACACACCCTACCCCCTTAGCCACCTGCATTCAACGGTGATTTATACTTTCTGAACCAAAAATCAGTGTTGACATTTCCTTGAGTAGAGCTATAAAAATCCCTATTTTTTCCCTGGCACGAGTAGCCAGTTACACCCTCGCGTCGACCGGGAAATTTAACACTAAGCCCATGCCAGTTGGCGCTCTGTGGCAGTTAGACACTCGCGCCAAGCTGTTTATGGAATATTTTTTAAAAATAGAGGCTTAGGTTCTATTCACACCACCTCGAGGATGAGTAATTGGGAGTGGTTGAACTAAAACAACCACGGACTCCATCCTTTAGTTAGTAGGTTCCACCTCCCTTGGAACTCTCCTAAAGGATAGGACTCCCTCCCACCTTTGTATGGATCCCAACCTCCTCCTCTTCCTCTATAAAAGAAGCTATCTCTCTTAGTACAAGCTAGCTAAATCCGGAGAATGACAGGTACTACAACCTAAGATACTAGAGAAGATAGAATAGGAAGGAATTATGTTGGAGTGAAGCTTGAGTCAATGACTTAAGAGAGCTTGAGTCCATGCCTTCATCCCCGTCCCAATTCCCCGACGAACATTTGACGCGTTTTCCGAACCCCCACCGGAGGAGACTGTGACGTCAAAGCATTGGTTGTACTCTTCCTTCTATTCATTTATATACATGACTACTATTTGGTTCCACTATTGTGTTATGATGTTTATTTGATGCAATATTTTTGGCCCTCTTTGACTGGCTAATAGTTGTGAGTGAAAATATTCTATTGTATGTTTTTCTTGTTCTTCGTCTTATGTGTAGGTATCCGAGCATGACATCGAATGGATTGTGATTGTCCAAGGCAGGAGCGAGAGGCCACTACTCTTTCTGCAACAACGACTGCATTGGATTCAAGGTAGGTCAATCTAATGTGTCTTTTGTTCATTCATTAACTAGGAAGCAACACTTTAGTGTGTCCTTTTGTTACTAGACCCACCCTAGGGCTAGAGGGATCATATTTGTCCCCGGAGAGGATTTACCTTCATAACAATGTACTAGCATTTATCAGTTTCTATATTTTTCTTACACGACATTTTATTGGTGCGCAAATTTCAGTGTGATTATTTCGTTTTTTTTTGTAGAAAATAAACTATTAAATAATTAACCAATAAGAAGAATTATTCTAGTTGTTGCTTTTCAAAGAAATTTTCACATGGAATAGAGCATATTTGAAAGACAGGAGGCTCAAAGGCAAAGAAGGAAAAATCCACGACTAAGAGGAAGTTGCAGTACAAATTTTTTAGAGGGCCCCGCAGGTTAGCTCAATACAACAACAAGAGCCTTGCGATATTTCCCTTTACACCCATGCAGATCGCATAAGTACAAACTAGATATTCATGAGTGTAGTACTGGTAGAGGGAGCAGCAGCTAATTTTTTCGCAGAGAATATTCTTGGTCGGGGAACAAGGGTTTACAGTATTTTACTAGAGCATAATCAATATCGGTTGGAAGAGAAAGTGCACATATAGAGAGAGTTTTCCCAGTGGGATTCTAGCTCCAATTTTCGGGAGGAGATCCTATATTTCTAGTTGCAATAGGCAATGTGAATTTTCCAAAGCAACCAATTATAGTTGTTGGGATTATAGTTCGTGTACCAATTTCCAAGAAAGGACATTCATAAACATTAAGTGAGAAACTTCAAGAAGCAACTAAAGGCAGAGCAAGCTATATAGTAGTAGTTTTGTATTCCAAAGAGGGAGTGAGTTTCAGAGCCGGTGTATTTCAGCAAGGAAAGGGATTAGATTCATGTTTACTTTCTAGTTATTTAAGTTTCAAGGCTTTTTCAATTTTCTAGATATGGTCGTATGAGATTGCTGAAAGGCCATGCGAGTTAGCTAGAATACAACGAGAGATATATAGAAAATAAACTTCTTGTTTCACAGATAGTGTTACAGAAAATACAAGTTATCTAGTGTGATTTGCATAGCGGAGAAGGGTCCCAACCATGGACTAGGCTCAAAAGGAGATAGTAGGGAAACATTTCCATGAGTGAGAGTATGAGATTCCGTGTACTAGATTGGAAATATCCATGGAAGAGCAACCAATTAGATCCACTACTGTATTTCTCACAATTTGATCAATATACTTTTCCATACATTCAACTATTATATGTGTTATATTCTTTCCACGACTAGTCCCACGTGCTGTACGTTGCGCCGGGCGCAGCAGGGGGGTCACAGGGGGGGCGGCAGCGCCCCGGTGAAATTGTTTTTGGTATGCGGTCCCACTCATATGCGGACCCACCCATGTTTTGTGCATGAGTTTGCACATGGTTTTGGGGTACGATGGTTTTCGAACCCTGGTATTTTGTAGATCCGGTCAAGGGAACTACGGTTATGTTCTAATCCAGGGTTAATGGATTGGGGTTTATGTATGCTTCGGCATGTATATATATGTGTTGTAACACTAAAAGGAATATAATGAAAAATCAAGCTAGTCGTCCCAATTTGGGATCCAGGGGAAAATCTCTGTGTTTATTTGTTTTATGTTTTATGCTCTCGCTATTGTTTATTTTCTGTTATAAGATTCGTGTGTAGATAATTTATGCTCAGGGTTAAAACTCACACCAACAAAATCGGTAAAGTGTGGAGTATCATAGTGTAAATAGGTGTAGTTTGTTGGAACTACAATTGTCGTTAGACCAAAACCCATAGACGTTAGTATCCACTACAATCACCAGAGTTAGGATCCATGAGAGGCGATTAGTCCATATCATCAAACACATGGGGAGCATTGAACCCAATGTCCAACAATATCCCCCCCAACGCGAGCCGGGTGAGTTTTGAACTCGAGGCCTGTCACTCTGATACCAATTGTTGGAATCACGATTGTTGTTAGACCAGAACCCACAGTATTAGTCTTCAGTACAATCGCCGCAGTTAGGATCCATAAGAGGTGGCAGTCCATGTTGCGAAACACATGCAAAGCGTTGAACCCAATGTCCAACATAGTCACTGCTTAAATGACAATTTCATAACTAGTTGTAGTCGAAAAATTTAGAGACAGTTGCAAAAATTAGTTGTACCGACATGAAAGTGTATGAATGTTATCTCCAGCTTGCACTATGCAGTGCCTAGCCAAAGATTCACACAAGTAGCTATGCAATCCAGTTACTAGTTCACGAGGATAGTAAGAGTTTCATGGAGGGAGAAAAGAGATTTCCCATTGGGGGAATTTTGAGGTCTAAAATGGGCCTCTTAAGGAAATTATAAAATAATAGTGGAAAAAATCAAATAAGATTTGATGACATCATCAAATTTTAGAGGGAAAAATGAAAAAACTACTTTTTCAATTCATATTTTCAACTTATCTCCCAAAGTTTTTACTCAAATTTCGAGTGGGAGCACTCGCTGGATGCGGAATTTAATTCCTCATCCAAGGAGTACCCATGTTGCATACTTTCGATGGGTTCTACTACACGAAAAATGAGAAATACATAAAAAAACGTGATTACAATCACGTTTTTTATGTATTTCTCATTTTTCGTGTAGAAGAGTTCATCAAAAGTATGCAACATGGGTACTCCTTGGATGAGGAATTAAATTCCGCATCCAACTAGTACTCCCGCTCGAAATTTGAGTAAAAATTTTGGGAGATAAGTTTAAAATACGAGTTGAAAAGTAGTTTTATTATTTTATTATTTTTTAATATTTTTACTTTTTTACTCCAAAAATGGTGAATCATCCATTATGGATGACATCATCATCTTGAATCTTATTGGTTGTTATAAAGTTTATTTTTGTTGTACATTTTTCTTATGAGGCCCATTTTAGACTCCTCGTACTCTAATGCATAGGGATATCGAGACTCGGAGGGAGTCTAGCTTCAAAGGGAGAAACCCTATGGAAGCTAGCACTTTAGTATCTAGGGATATCAAAATCATTGTTGCAGTAGTTGCAACGAAAATGTAGAGATATTAGTATAGTAGTAGAAGCAACAATATGAGTAGATTAGAGTTCAAAGTTACAGAGATTTAGGAAGATTCCATCAAGGTAATAACTAGATGGTGTTTTCTTATTAGATCATTAGCTTTTCTATAGGGGCCCACAACATTCAGTAGTAGGAGGATCAATGTCAATTGATGTTGTCTGATCCATAGTGACAGTTGAAAACTAGTTGTAGTCATATGCTGAGGAGCACAAAGTAGTGTTGTTAATAGTGTAGAAGGAACAATGCATAATCAACAACAACACATATTTCCAAATATACCTAGTAACAATAAAAGACTCAACTAAAAGTTGCAACATAAAGACACAATTGTTTCAGTATTGTGGATACTTCTTAGTTTCAAATTACAATCATTGCAGCAACATCGAAAATAGTGAGAGGGATTGTTAGTTGGGTTGCAGTGCAGATGCAAAGTTGGCAATAATACAAGTTGTACAATGCAATGTCAATAACAACATAAATCTAGCATGCTTCAACTACAATCAGTATCAGAGTTAATGTAGTAGTTGGTGGTTAGTGGCAGGTTGTCACATTTGCTAGGCATCAACAATGTGTATGGAAAATGTTATGGAGATAGTTGGAGAATGCCTTCCTCGTTAAGAGGGAGTGTTAGTTTTCGTAGCATTAGATGGTGTTCTAGTCTTGAAACATTGTGGAGAGCCTAAAACACATGAGTTATCATATACCCATAAATAATTTTTGGAAATTCCGCCTAGAGAAAGCTCAATTAAATTAATTGACCATCATTTAAATTTTAAATCCCTATTTTTGCCTTGGCACGAGTAGCCAATTACACCCTTACGCCGATGGGGAAATTTAACACTGAGCTCGTGCTAGTTGGCGCTCTATGCTAGTTAGACACCCTTGCCAAGCTGTTTATGGAATGCTTTTTAAAAATAGAGGCGGAGGTTCTATTCCAACCACCTCGAGGATGAGTCATTAGGAGTGGTTGAACTGAAACAACCACGGACTCCTTCCTTTAGTTAGTAGTTTCCACCTCCCTTGGAACTCTCCTAAAGGATAGGACTCCCTCCCACCTTTGTAGGGATCCCAACCTCCACCTTTTCCTCTATAAAAGAAGCTATCTCTCTTAGTACTAGCTAGATGAACTGGGAGAATTATACATACTATACCTAAGATACTATAGAAGATAGAATAAGAATGAATTATGTTGAGGAAGCTTAAGTCAATGACTTCTAAGAGAGGTTGGGTCCATGTCTTCATCCCGTCCCAATTCCCTGATGAACATTTGAGACGTGCTTCGCTTGAACCCCGCTGGAGGGGACTATGACATCAAAGCATCGGTTGTACTCTTCCTTCTATTCATTTATATACATTCAACTATTGTTTGGTTCCACTATTATGTTATGATGTTTATTCACTGTCTTTTTTTCATTCATTAACTAGGAAGCAACACTTTAGCTTGTCCTTTTGTTACTAGACCCACCCTAGGGCTAGAGGGATCTTCTCTGTCCATAGAGAGGATTTACCTTCATAACAGTGTACTTGCATTTATCAGTTCCTATATTTTTCTTACACAACATTTTATTGGTGAAGAAATTTCAGTATGATTATTTCGTTGTTTGTTGTAGAAAATAAACTATTAAATAATTAGCCAATTAGAAGAATGATTCTAGTTGTTGCTTTTCAAGGAAATTTTCACATGGAATAGAGCATATTTGAAAGACAGGAGGCTCAGAGGCGAAGAAGGAAAAATCCACGACTAAGAGGAAGTTGCAGTACAAATTTTTCAGAGGGCCCTGCAAGTTAGCTCAGTACAACAACAAGAGCCTTGCGATATTTCCCTTTACACCCACACGGATCACATAAGTATAGACTAGATAGTCATGAGTGCAGTACTGGTAGAGGAAGCAGAAGCTAAGTTTTTCCTAGTGAATATTCTTGGTCGGGGAACAAGGGTTTGCAGTAGTTTACTAGAGCATAATCAATATCGGTTGGAAGAGAAAGTGCACATACAGAGAGAGTTTTCCCAGTTGGATTCTAGCTCCATTTTTCGGGAGGAGATCCTATATTTCTAGTTGCAATAGGCAATGCGAATTTTCCAAAGCAAGCAATTATAGTTGTTTGGATTACAGTTCGTGTACTAATTTCCAAGAAATAACATTCATAAATGTTGAGCAAGTAGTCTCAAATAGAAACTAAAGGCAAAGCAAGTCAGATAGTAGTATTTTTTTGCATTCCAGGAGGGAGTGTGAGTTTTAGAGCTGGTAGCCGAGCAAGAAAGGGATTATATTCATGTTTATTTCTACAATTATTTGAGTTTCATAGTTTTTTCAATTTTCTAGATATGGCCGTATGAGATTGCTAGAAAAGGCCATGCGAGTTAGCTAGAATATAGATCAAGATATAAAATCAACTTCTTGTTTCCATAGATATGTGTTACAGGAAATACAAGTTGTCTAGTGCGAGTTGCATACCGGAGAAGGGTCCCAACCATGGACTAGGCTCAAAAGAATATAGTAGGGCAACATTTCCATGAGGAGGAGTATGAGATTCCAGTGTACTAGAGTGGGAAATATCCATGGAAGAGCAACCAATTAGATCCAACTACTTCATATTTCTCACACAGATCAATATCCTTTCCACAAGAGCCCAACAAAATCGGTAGCAGGAGTATCATAGTGTAAACAGGTGTAGTCTGTTGGAATCGTGATTGTCGTTAGACCAAAACTCGCAGGCATTAGTCTCGGCTACAATCACCAGAGTTAGGATCCATGAGAGGTGGTTAGTCCATGTCGCAAAACACACAAGGATCATTGAACCTAATGTCCAACAATCTCCCCCCCCCCCCCAACACGAGTCGGGTGAGTTTTGAACTTGAGACCTGTCGCTCTAATACCAATTGTTGGAATCACGATTGCCGTTAGACCAAAACCCGCAGGTATTAGTCTTCGCTACAATCACCAGAGTTAGGATCCACGAGAGGCGGTTAGTCCATATTGCGAAATACATGCAGAGCGTTGAACCCAATGTCCAACACAGTCAATCATTTAAATGACAATTTCATAGCTAGTTGCAATCAATACCCTAGAGACAGTTGCAAAACTAGTTGCAGTCATAGACAGTTTGAATTTTCCAGTTGTACTATGCAGGTGCAGTTCTAGCCAAAAGATTCCCAACGTAGAGCTACCCAATCCAATTACTAGTACATGAGGATAATAAGAGTTTCCAGGAGGGAGAAAAGAGATTTCCCATAGGGATATCGAGACTCGGAGGGAGTCTAGCTTCAAAGGGAGAAACCCTATGGAAGCTAGCACTTTAGTATCTAGGGATATCAAAATCATTGTTGCAGTAGTTGCAACGAAAATGTAGAGATATTAGTATAGTAGTAGAAGCAACAATATGAGTAGATTAGAGTTCAAAGTTACAGAGATTTAGGAAGATTCCATCAAGGTAATAACTAGATGGTGTTTTCTTATTAGATCATTAGCTTTTCTATAGGGGCCCACAACATTCAGTAGTAGGAGGATCAATGTCAATTGATGTTGTCTGATCCATAGTGACAGTTGAAAACTAGTTGTAGTCATATGCTGAGGAGCACAAAGTAGTGTTGTTAATAGTGTAGAAGGAACAATGCATAATCAACAACAACACATATTTCCAAATATACCTAGTAACAATAAAAGACTCAACTAAAAGTTGCAACATAAAGACACAATTGTTTCAGTATTGTGGATACTTCTTAGTTTCAAATTACAATCATTGCAGCAACATCGAAAATAGTGAGAGGGATTGTTAGTTGGGTTGCAGTGCAGATGCAAAGTTGGCAATAATACAAGTTGTACAATGCAATGTCAATAACAACATAAATCTAGCATGCTTCAACTACAATCAGTATCAGAGTTAATGTAGTAGTTGGTGGTTAGTGGCAGGTTGTCACATTTGCTAGGCATCAACAATGTGTATGGAAAATGTTATGGAGATAGTTGGAGAATGCCTTCCTCGTTAAGAGGGAGTGTTAGTTTTCGTAGCATTAGATGGTGTTCTAGTCTTGAAACATTGTGGAGAGCCTAAAACACATGAGTTATCATATACCCATAAATAATTTTTGGAAATTCCGCCTAGAGAAAGCTCAATTAAATTAATTGACCATCATTTAAATTTTAAATCCCTATTTTTGCCTTGGCACGAGTAGCCGCTACACCGCGCCGACCGGGAAATTTTAACACGGAAGTCATGTAGCCAAATGTGGGGCGCTCCGGTACAATTAGACACCCGCGTCAAGTCGTTTATGGAATGTTTTTAAATATAGAGGCGTAGGTTTATTCCAACCAATTCTCAAGGATGAGTCATTAGGAGTGGTTGAACTCAAACAACCATGGACTCCTTCCTAGTTAGTAGTTTGCACCTCTCTTGAACTCTCTCAAAGGATAGGGACTCCTCCACCTTGTAGGGATCCTAACCTCCTCCTTTTCTCTATAAAAGCTATCTCTCTTAGTACTAGCTAGAATTATACATAATATGGCTGAGTTACTAGAGAAGATAGAATAAGAAGGAAACACGTTGAGGAAGCTTGATTCCATGACTTCTAAGAGAGCTTGAGTCCATGCCTTCATCCCGTCCCAATTCCCTGACGAACATTTGAGACGCGCTTCGCCTGAACCCCCTAGAGGAGACTGCGACGTCAAAGAATCAGTTGTACTCTTCCTTCTATTCATTTATATACATGACTATTGTTTTGTTCCACTATTGTGTTATGATGTTTATTTGATGCGATATGTTTAGCCCTCTTTGACTGGCTAATGGTTATGAGTGAAACTATTATGTTGTATGTCGTTCTGGTTCTTTTTCCTATGTGTGGATATCTGAGCATGACAACGAATGGATTGTGATTTGCTAAGGCAGGAGTGAGAGGCCACTACTATTTCTACAACAACGACAGCATTGGATTCCAGGTAGGTTAATCTACCATGTCTTTTGTTCATTCATTAACTAGGAAGCAACACTTTAGTGTGTCCTTTTGTTACTAGACTCACTTAGGCTGAGGGACTGCCTTTGTCCGCCAGAGAGAGATTTACCTTCATAATGTTCATATAGCATCTATCAGTTCCTATGGGAGTCTTACACGACATTTTATTGGTGAAGAAATTTCTGTGATTATTTCATTATGTTTTTGTAGAAAATAAATTAAATAATTAAACAATTATAATAATTAATTTGGGCGAAGGATTTCAAGGAAATTTTGAAATGAATAGATATACGTGAAACCAGTGGACACTATGGAGGTGAAGAAGGAAAAGTCCGCAACTAAGAGGAAGTTGTAGTAAAAATTTTTCAGAGGGCCCCGCAGGTTAGATCAGTACAACAACAAGAGCCTTGCGATATTTCCCTTTACACCCACGCGGATCGCATGAGTACAGACTAGATAGTCATGAGTGTAGTATTGGTAGAGGGAGCAGCAGCTAAGTTTTTCACAGAGAATATTATTGGTTACGGAACAAGGATTTGCAGTAGTTTACTAGAGCATAATCAATATCAGTTGGAAGATAAAGTGCACATACAGAGATAGTTTTCCCAGTGGGATTCTAGCTCCAATTTTCGGGAGGAGATCCTATATTTCTAGTTGCAATAGGCAATGTGAATTTTCCAAAGAAACCAATTACAGTTGTTGGGATTACAGTTCGTGTACCAATTTCCAAGAAAGGACATTCATAGACATTGAGAGAGTACTCTCAAAGAGAAACTAAAGGCAGAGTAAGTCAGATAGTAGTAGTTTTGTGCATTCCGGGAGTGAGTGTGAGTTTTAGAGTTGGTAGCCGAGCAAGAAAGGGATTAGATTCATGTTTAGTTCTCCAGTTATTTGAGTTTCACAGTTTTTTCAATTTTCTAGATATGGTCATATGAGATTGCCAGAAAAGGCCATGCGAGTTAGCTAGAATACAGATCGAGATAGAAAATCAACTTCTTGTTTCCATAGATAGGTGTTACAAGAAATACAAGTTGTCTAGTGCGAGTTGCATAGCGGAGAAGGGTCCCAACCATGGAATAGGCTCAAAAGGAGATAGTAGGGCAACATTTCCATGAGGAGGAGTATGAGATTCTAGTGTACTAGATTGGGAAATATCCATGGAAGAGAAACCAATTAGATCGAATTACTTCATATTTCTCACATGGATCAATATCCTTTCCACAAGAGCCCAACAAAATCCGTAGCAAGAGTATCATAGTGTAAAGCTGTAAATGTGTAGTCTCGTTTGTTCGAATCACGATTGCCGTTAGACCAAACCCATAAGCATTAGTCCTTGCCACAATCTCCCGTGGTTAGGACTGACCCAGAGGTGTTGTCCATACAGTAGAAACACACAGGATCATCAAGCCCACGTCCAACACCCCCCCCCCCCAACGCGAACAAGTGAGTTTCAAACTTGAGACCGGTCGCTCTGATACCAATTGTTGGAATCAGGATTTCCGTTAGACCACAACCCGCAGGCATTAGTCTTTGCTACAATCACCAGAGTTAGGATCCATGAGAGGCAGTTAGTCCATGCCGCGAAACACACGGGGAGCGTTGAACTCAATGTCCAACACACATCATATTTAAATGACAATTTTGACATGATTATATTTTATTAGGTTACTTTATTTGTGTTGATGTTGGGATAACGCTACTTGAATGATCATGAACTGTCAGCCTACATCAAACTTCCAACTAGAGAATTTAGTATCCCTCAAATATAAGGGCTCTTTTCATAATATTCTCTTAACTAAGAACATCAATCCATCAATAAGATACTAACTCATTATCTCTCACCAATCCATCCCCTAGGAAGGATTAGATGCATGGGTACTTGTATATGGAATAATTTCACTTTGTTTCACCATTCTCAACTTATGCACCTCCACCCACTTAGCTAATAAGATCCATCTAGAAAACCATACGTATCTCTCTATAATTGACACAAGTGATAAAACCACGTTGCATGCCCTTTCTACGTACGTCTGGAGAGGTTTGCTATGTAAAAGTACTATAGCTTTGCTAGTCGCCTGTGTATCTGTTGACTCCTCATCAATGGTTGGTCCAAATATGGCTTCTCATCCTCCTCCATCATGAGCTCAACGTGAGCCTCCAACTAACTCTCCAAAACTACCTCATCATGCACACTGCCCATATAATCTACCTCAACTGACTCACACTCCTTTATGTGCTCTCCATGTTAGATCATTAATCCTTCATCTTGCAAGTATGATCCCCGATATTCTTTCCTCAAGTGGAAAATACTTTTCTCATCTTACATGCATGCATACTTGGGCTACTGTTAACAACCCAAAATTACTTCTCATGCTCCTTATAGGTGTCCTCACACGATCCCATGGGCTCAACTAGAAAATAAGAATCCTCATCTGAAAATTTAGAAGGAATCTCCTCCTGATATACCTCTATCATCTCCTTGGTGCCACTCCAGCATGAGTGGCTAGGGCTCCAAGGTTCCTTGTAGATGAAGAAAATACCCTTCCTCCTTAAATAATTATTACTACATGGTCCATAAATCTTGAGCAACCCCTCCCTATTCAACTATATTTTGAACAACTTAATCTTATTCCCAACAAACCTTTCAACTAGTTCATAAGAAACGGGTGAGACCAAAATTTTCTTTCTCCAAATGGCTAACAACTTAGACTGTAACTTTTTGCATATGGCATCACGATCTCCCATAAATAATTACAAGATGGAATGCATGTGTGTTTTTACCATGTTAGGATGGTGTTTATTAATGCCGAAGAAGTATTGGATTATTTCAAGATGCAGGGAATCACACTCTATAACAAACATGATGTCATATGGTATGATCATAGCCATACTTTCTAAAAATGAATATTTCCCCTAAAGGTAGGACCCACGTTTTTATCCAAGTCCTGAAAGGTCTCTACTATTAGTTTGAAAACATACCTCATAATATCATTGTTGTAAGGGGGTATAGGAGCGTTCAGCCTCATGATGTTATTGAGACAATATACCACTGGAAGTTTGACTCCTTCACAAGGGTAATCTAAGAACTTGTGTTGTATTAGGGCAAGCATGGCTAATTTTAGAGCCCAACTTAGCTTCTTCCCCTCTGAATAGTTCACCTTGGAAAGGAGTGAGTCTAGTTATTCAAATTTGAGAATAGATTTCACTATAACTCTCATGTATTTCAGATCTATCGCAAGTGAAAATATTTTGTGTTCAAGATCTAGCCCCTTTTGCAAATCCCTTAGCTTCTCTTTTTGAAGAATGGCATGGACCCATCTCGAAAAAGGTCTATTGATTCACTTGGAATTTTGGTCCAATGATGTAAAATATTCTGTAGGGTTCAATTTCTTCAATTCATTTAGGAATTTTGTGAATTTCTCCATGGTTTGACCCCATGATGACAAGTACACAATAATGACCAATTAGCTCAATACAAAGACCTCTCTCAACATAAACACTCTTTTTGTGTCAAGATGCACACAACCTCTCAATTTATCAAATTTATAAACCCTAACACTATATTAAATGGACACAACATTACTTTTATCAACATATCAAGACATACCCTCTGCAATACATCTTACTATCATCATGGCATACATATGAATTAGACACAATAGTGTGGTCAACACTCCCTCATCGCACTTTCATTTGACACAATAATCTGACCATACGCTAAACAGGCTCAATAGTACATGGAATGCAAACACATAATCACTCTTCACACTCATTTATCCTTAAAATTCAACCAGAAACCTTGGCTACAACAATGCATTCAAGATACTTCATATGCAAGCTTTGACTATCACTAGTCTAAATACAAGGTAGTGACAAAATCTCTCACACTTGGATGGACAAGACAAAAGCAACATACAAATAACCAAGTCTACTCACCATAATTGTGCTCTTACCATACAATAAACATGTCATTTATAGTATATATATGATACTAGCAAGAAAAAAATGTACTCTACCCCCATGAAAGCTACAACAAAAAAATATCACTTCCATAAAAAAGAATAAAACTTATAAATCTAAAGTGTTGCAATCCAGGATCTAAAATTAGCCGTAGAAATACTTTAGTAATGACATACTGACATTAAAAATTGAGACATAAGACCAAACAATATGCAACCTCTGTCACTGTCTTTCATGATTATAGGTTTAGAACATAATCATGGTTCGCATTGAAGTCTCACACAAACCTCTATTGTGATAAGCTATACGTATACTCATCATGCACAATGCTCACATATTGTATCTCTCTGCTACATGAATTTACACCATTAATTCAACTTTGGTGACCATTTTTGGAAAAAATACCCTAACTTCTAGGGACTCGATCATCAATATTATCCTTATACAAGCATTAATGACATCATAGTTCAAGTATGCATGATTATACAAAGTAGCATTTACATCAGTGAGAAATTCAATACATAAATAATTAATTGCTCTAAAAATTACATGCATACATCACACATTACAAAATTTTGATGTTACTTATGCATATGCTCCGTACACACAAGTAATACCATGCTAATCACACTCTATATAGGGACCATCATTGACAGGTTAAATACTCAGCTTCACATTTCATGGCATCTGATCGCTACAACAATGTCATGAAATCTGTTATTGCACCAGTCTTACACAATCAACTATAGGTCCTAATCATACTTGTGTTTCCATAGACTACATATAACTCAAGTTGCACCGACAATATGTTGCATGTAGCACCTTAATTGACACATCATGTGATTATTGACTTAACGATTGCATGATGCAAAGAAACACACACACTCACAAGCATACATGGATGTTGCAACATTTCTGGCACTGCAACATCTTAAAAGTGGATTCAACTGCTACCAATCATTCACTATCAAATAAAACTTCCTTATCTAAATTAATTCGCACATCATCATAATCAGAATCCAATACAAGAGTGAAAAAGTCTATCTTTTAATCAATATTGGCCACCTTCATGAGCTATGCATCTCGGTCATGCGTGCATCCTTTGTTTTCATTTTCTTGACCTTGCAAGCTTCATAAAATGTGATTGTCCTTACAATTTATAACTATGACCCATTGGTCATTAATAGATTCAAATGATTAACAAATAAAATGAGGGCCCTATGAATATTATTCTGACAATCTCCACTACGATATAGTTGACACATCAATCTTCCACTTTGGTTACTGTTGGTGTACATGCACATAGATTAGCTTTAGTTCAACTCTAGATATTGCATGCAATGTGCACTTGTATTTATCTAGTTAACTCGAGTGTTGTACATGCACATAGTTAGCATTAATTAGCTTTAGTTCAACTCTAGATATTGCATGCGATGTGGAATTGTCTTTAGCTAGTTAACTCAAGTGCTTACATGTGGTGTGCACTTGGCTTTAATTAGTTAACTCTAGTGCTTGCATGTGGTGCATGTGCACATTACCAAAACATAAAGCACACCTAGCTTCAGGTAGCTTTAATTATCCATAGTTATTGCATGTACAACTAAGCTTAACTTAGTTGCTTTATATATTTATTCTCAAATCAATATTGATGAATCAAATTCAATTCTCAATTCAGATTTTCTTTTTCAACTTTCGCAAGTTTGTGAAATTATTATTCAGCTAGATCTATATTTGTGCTCTAATAATTTTACATGGTATCAGAGCTATAGGGGCTTGGAGAAGGTGCATGAACAATATTTTGTAGGTTTGAAGATCAAATAATTGGAAATTGTTTGGAGATTTTATTTGTGGATCAGAATATTAAAGAATTGTCGCAATTGTTGATACAACCACAAAGTGAAATAATGGAATTACCAAATTCCACTATTCTGACTCCATAAAATTACTATGAATGGAAGCCAATGATTTTGCTTCATCTTAGGAGAAAAATCTTGTACCAAATGGTCATGGGAATTGAGACATAGGATGAGAAGTCAGATTGGCTTAACAAATCTGACATGGCTAATGGAAGATTGTGTCTATCTATGTCTCGTGATATTCATTATCAGATCATAAATATTGAATCATCACATGAAATATGGACTACATTGAAAGGATTATATGGTGATGACAATGATCTAGAAGAACACCATTTGGAGGCAAAGTGATCGAATTATTATAGCAGTCATGAAAGTGGTGAAGACTCCATTATTGTGGAGAAATATTCTCAAGACAGTGTTGAACAAGAAGGCTTTTCTTCTTCTATTGTTAATGAACCTGTTGCAAATGAGAATATTATCTTGTCCAATAGCGAAGACATCACACATGAGGAAATATATTCCTTTGCTAGTGATGAAGACACTACATTCAAAAACATAGAAGAGGACTTTGATTCCTCTACTATTGATGATGTTGATGATGCAGATTTGATGAGATTTCAATTTAATGATGCCACATATGCACTCTCAGTCACAGAGCCAGGCATGCCTATGCATGCATATAAAGATGCATTTATAACACCTTGTATGCACATGTATGCATCCACAAAGGAATCTCTAAACCCACAAATTCACATGCATGCATTCGTAGAGACAAACATTCCCATGCATGCATATAGGGTACATGAATCTAATCGTTAAATGCATGACAGAGTCTCAAGGAATCCATATTGGCATGAAACCATGTATAAGGAAATCTAGTCCTTGATCCAAACATGGGATTTGATACCGCTACTTCCAAAAATGAAGCTTATTCCTCCAGATCCATGATGGGATCATCGATATTCAGTACTATCCTAGTTTCGAGCAGACTGCTAATATCTTCACCAATACTTTCACTGAGCAGAAGTTTTGATTTCTGTGAGATCATCTCAAGGTGAAGGACACGACTACCTAACAGTTGTATTTTCTCTACTTTTTCATTATATTGTGAGGGGGGGGGGGTTTCCCACTGGGTTTTCCCTCTTTCCTCTTTTCATGCATTGTATATGGGTACCTAAAATGGTCATGTTTCTGGGACTCATTCATTTTGCATCACACTCACCTAAGTTATGCTTAAGGGGGGGTGTTGGTGTACATGCACATAGATTGGCTTTAGTTCAACTCTAGATATTGCATGCGATGTGGACTTATCTTTAGCTAGTTAACTCGAGTGCTTAATACATGCACATAGATTGGCTTTAGTTCAACTCTAGATATTGCATGCGATGTGGACTTATCTTTAGCTAGTTAACTCGAGTGCTTAAATGTGGTGTGCACTTGGCTTTAATTAGCTAACTCTAGTGCTTGCTTGTGGTGCATGTGCACATTAACATAACATAAAGCATGCCTAGCTTCAGTTAGATTTAATTATTCATAGTTATTTCATGTACAACTAAGCTTAACTTAGTTGCTTTATATATTTATTCTCAAACCAATATTGATGAATCAAATTCAATTCTCAATTCAAATTTTCTTTTTCAAATTTTACAAGTTTGTGCAATTATTCTTCAGCTAGATCCATATTTGTGCTCTAATAATTTTACAGCTACAATTTGGTTACAATATGACTTGGATTTGTCATGCTCTATCACAACAATTTCGTTGGTTTTGGAAGTCAACCAGTCTTCACAACTAGAACTCATCTTTTGTTGGTGATCTCTCTCGCCCAATTTCCATGCTTTTTTTGGCTAAACAAGAGACCGAACCACCTAGAAATCACTCTATCATAGGGAAAACATATATTTTTTAATTCATTAAGATCTATGCATAATTAATAAGATAGAATGGCTTGACCTTTTGATCAATCAAAATGCTAGAGAATTAAGGAATTAATTTTTCCATTTGGAAATGTGTGAGAGTTGAAAATTCTTTGGCGCAAATAAAAAAATTAATCCTTCAGGAATCTGACTCTTTGTTGGGAATAATTTCTGCCGCAAGTGAGATTCGGTCTCCACTTAAAGAGGGAACTTGGCCTTGTAAAAAATTGGGTGTCTCTCCTTGCAAAAATAAATTAATTTGTTCCTTGATAATGGGCACTTTCAACTACAGATATCGACCTCTCCTCTGGTGTTTATTTAGGAGTAGTCTTGAACAATATATCTTAATAACTTCCTACAAAATGAACATAAATTCGATCTTCAAAAGCAATTTATTTTGTCCCATGGTTTACATAGCTTGTTGGAAAAATTATAGAATAATTTGGTACACTATCTCGAATCATAATGGTCAATATGCTCCTATAATAGGGTTGGGTGTGAATATGATAGATTAAAGTACACAAGCATACTTTTAAAGAAAGGTGTTCAAAGATTATTATTCAATCCCATAGATCTACTATATTTAATGAAAAATGACTTAATATCCTTTGTACATACCTTTTTATACCTTTTGTTGTATCAATTTTTCCATTTTGCATAGTTATGATTCCATTTGGATGCTTACTGATTGATTTAATTTTGTAGGTTTGTCACTAGCTGCAGAATTTGAATTGAGCTACGAAAATTGTCAAATTTTGTAGTTGTCTTGTAAAATTTATAAGTTTATTGGTGTTTCTAACTTACGATAATTCTTCAAGGAAACCAAGTATCCTAAAAATGTTTATTAGACATTAAAATTTTATTAGAAGAAAAAGGAGGGATAAAAAGGAAGTGGGACATGACAAGGAATTATGAAAATGCAAACTACTAAGAATTCTTAGTTTTCAATTAAGATTTTATGTATAGATATGCCAACAATGTTGGTTTTCATATTGATAATTATTGTTTTTTTATTACACACACACACATATTAATTACAATGTAGTTGGAGAATGAGGAGAAGAATATCCTCTTTCAATAAACTTGAAATCATAATTGAATTGAAAATATTTGATAAATTCCTCTTTTGTTAACAGCTTATGATATAAATTTAGCCTATGCTCATTAACAAGAAATTTAATCTTTTAGTCCTGATTCTAATTGCTCCATTATCAAAGACAATATCTACCTTGTAAATACCAAGCCAATGAGTTTGAATTTTTCCTTGAAAATCCTTTAATTTAGAGTAAAAAAGAAGAGCCCAATCACCTGGATTGAAGTTCTTCATTTTGATTAATTTATCATGACATCTCGACCTTTGTAGCTGGACTATGCTTCTTCTTTGGATAGCCTCTTGTTGGATCTCATCTAGCTCATTCAATTGTATTAATATTTGTTTTTGAGATTCAAATAGATAAAGTCCCAACTTTGCTGATGTTTTAAAAGTCTCCACCTAGAATTCAATTGGAAGAAAGACTTTCTTTCCATAAACAAGCTCATAAGGAGTATGTCCAGTAGTGTTTCTCCATGTAGTAATGTATGCCCAAAGTGCCTCTTAAAGTATTTTTTCCCAATCCCTTATGTGAAAATGTACAATATTGGTCAAGATTCCTTCAAGTAGCTTATTGGTGGATTCCACTTGCCCATTGGCTTGTGGATGATATGAAGTATACTTTTTGTACTTGATTTTGTATTGATCCATGTTTTTCTACACCAAATTTGATGAGAATTAAGCACCTTGATCTATTAAAATTTCCCTCGGGACACCAAAACGAGTGAAAATATCCTGAAAAGGAAATTTAACTACAAAATTTTCAGTAGAAAAATGGAATGGCTTAGCTTCTACCCATTTTGTAACATAATATGTGAAAACAAGAATGTACCTTTTCTCTTTATATGGAGTATTAATTGGACCAAAAAAATCTAGAGCCCATATGTCAAAAGGTTTTATAAGTGCATGAGGTTGTGAAGGAATTTCATCTTACTATATGGGTCTTCCCATTCTTTGAAAAATGTGACATATTCTGACATATTCCTTAGCATCTCTAAAAAGAGAAGGAAAATAATATCCCAAAAGAAGGAATTTATATGTATTTCTTCTATCAGTAAAGTGTCCTCCACATGGTTCATCATGGCGAGATTTCAATATATCTGGTATTTCATACTCTCGAACACATCTTTATATTATTAGAATAGGTCCTGTCTGATACAATTCTCCCTCTATCCATGAGTAAGGCACACTAGTCTTAATAAATTCTTGTGTTTATTTAGCTGACAAATGTGGGGGAAACTTTCATTTGGCCTAATAGTTAACAATATCTGCAAAACAGGTGGATTTAGTAGATACTGTAAGAGGATACTCATTAGGAAAATTTTCCATTATAGGGGTTTCCATATTATCATTATGTATTATGGAAAGGAAATCAACCACTGTATTTTCCTTCCCAAGCCAATCTAAAATGGTAATATTGAATTCCTGTAGTAATAATAACCATCTAGTAATCCTACCATTAGTAATTGGTTTATTCATTAAATATCTTATTACATCAATTTTTCGTCATCTAACCTGTTACTATTAGATGAACCAACGTACACCATGTAAGACCAATTTTACCCTAGTAAAATTGCTTTCACTATGAAAAATAACTTAGTACTCCATAATTTATTAAGTTGTTTATGGTCTAAACAGGAAACCCCATGAGGAAATATTGAATAAATCCCTATTTGTTTGATTTTCCTCAAGGGGTAATTAATTAAACCACAGTTTAATTAATATTCTTGGTCATATTTAACCCAAAAAAAGAATATTAATTAGATAAATCACTATTTATCTTATTATTTTCTAAGAATAATGATTTAAAACATTATTTAAATAATATTCCTTGTTAAATTTGACTAAATTATTTATAAATAATTAAATAAATCACTATTTATTTAATTATTAATCAACCATATTCTTAAAATAATAAACAGATCATTTATCTATTTATTATTTACAAATAAAGGGATTTGACCAAATTCAAATTCATTTTCCCTCCAACAAAAATAATAAAATATTCCATAAAAGATGGATCTAGATTTGGTTAATAATATTTTAATTATGCACCAATATCTAGACTAACTCAATATTTTGTTATAAATAGAAGAGTTTTTCCATTCATTCACTACCTTTTGTTGCATAAAGATCGCTCTAGATCTATACTTTTGGTTTGAATTTGATCCTCCATCATTTTCATATTTTGCTACCTTTTTGCTTGTGAGCTCCCTTTGAGTTCCATTTTTGTCTGGATTTTCTACACCATCAAGAGAGAGAGATATTAGATCTGAAGTGCTGAGGACATACAAGAACCCATCCCATTGAGGGGGACTGGTAACATCTTTCTATGTTCCCTTCCCAGGTGTCATAAATACAAAATTATTTAAAAATATTCTTGTCTTGCCTATTGGATGCATGGAGCTACTCTTGCTTTTATTTGTTGTTTAATGTCTTTAAAAGCATAGATCTAGATTTTTTAGCATTTATCTTGGTCAACTAACTGCATATCTAAGGAAATTGGCAACCATATTTTATGTTAGGGTTGTTTGTTATGCACAACTAAAGTGATCTTTTTTCGTATGCTTGCGATTAGAATTCACACTAACAACTGGCGACTCCACAGGGTTTATAATTACAACTGCTGTCATTTTTCAGATCCTTGCATGACCAACTGCTTCAACCCTTAGGATTTTTCTTCAAATTCTTGTTTTTTTTTTTTTGATGTCGTTTTTAACCTTTAAAACCCTAAAACAGTAAAATTTTTAACTTCTGTGTGTTTCTAGGCCTATTGCGCAGGTAACAGGTATCAATCGCATCTGAGATGACAATTTTTTTTGAAACCTTCTCTTGAGACGACCATAAGTGTAGGTCACACTTTTTGGGCCAAATCCTGTGACCTCAACTCTCAGGTAGTGGAAAACTGCCATAAAACTGCGACCTCAGAGGAAAATAGGTTAGAACCTGTGACTTGTCCTTTTTCCGAGATTTTTTCTATGATTTTTCTAGGTTTTTTTGGGCTACTGTTCAGGGTTGTCTGACCTTTGTCTCCACCCGTTTTGGACCTGTACTTTCTCTGTTTGAAGTAGGAACCAAGCCCCTTAGGGCTTCAGTACGCTTCCACCATTTTAAGAGGAGTTTAGCTCAAGCAGGTCGTCTGAGATTTCAGTGTGTTCAGCCTTTTTTCAGATCTGATCCTATACTTTTGGATCCATTTCAGATTGGTTATTCATCCATCCAAAACACCTTTTGTCAGTTTTTTTTTGTCCTCCTCTAGGGTCCCCTCCATTTCCCTTTAGGTTGTAGCCTTTCACCACCTCATTTGTAGCACTTTTCCCTCTTGTTTTTTGTTGTTTTTCTACACCTATTTCCAGCAGATCTGACCTTTAGATCCATGTCCCTCTTAAATTTAGATCCATTGGCCATTTTGTGTGTTTTGACTAGTTTTTACCCACCCATGGACCAGTTTTTGGTTAGCCCTCCTCCTTGGGTTTAAATTGATGCATCTTTAGCTGTTTATTTTCTTTCATATTTTAGTTTACTTTACTATTATCTTTAGATTTAGAGTTATACAACACCTTTTTTCCTTTTTATATACACATTTCTGGGTTTAGTTAAAATTAACACACTTATCACATACATGCACACCTTGAGTGAAGAGCGCCTGAGTTACACCGTCAGGCCAAGACTATAACATTGTAATCATTTGATCCTGCACCTCCTTGCTCTTGTTGTTCTTTTCCATCATTGCACCCCCAACGCACTTATCCTGGACACTTCTTGGCCTTCATCCTCAGTTTTCAGTAGGAAGACTTACTACTCCGTGCAAGGTTCGAGTTCGTCCTCCACTGAGTCCCCATTCTGACTCTACTTCTAGTTCATCGGGTCCCCCTTCTAGTTCTATCCCTGATTCTCCTCCTGTCACCTTCACCATGTCTAGTTTAGGACCTAACGCTAGTGGTAACCCCGACCCTAATGCTGGGAATACTACTAGTGGGACCACAACAGGAACTATCCTAGCTGCTCCCTTGCTCCCTTATATGGTAGGCCTCAGTCTTCCTGATTTTAACCAGTTGATCAATGACCCCATACACCATGATCTTGGTTGGCCTACTATGCCAACTAGGATCCCTTCAAACATTCCAAATTTTGAAGGTCTTGCTGGAGAGGATCCTACAAACCATGTTCGTTCTTTCCACATGTCATGTTCGTCTAAATCCATCACTGATGAATCTGTTTGTCTTCGGTTGTTCCAGTGTATGCTTACTGGTGAAGCTTCCAAGTGGTATGTTGACCAGGCCTCCTCCTCTCATACTAATTTTGCAACTCTTGCCAGGGATTTCCTGTCTTACTTCCAGCTTCCCCTTCGTTATGACACTGGTATCGAACTTTTGACCTCTTTCCATCAATCGTCTCCCACTGGCCTATTCGATCATGTCTAGGAATGGCGGAGAAGAAAGAGCCTATGTCGAGCCCCCACCTTCGAAGACCATTTCTACATGGACTAGTTTCTCAGATCCCTTTTGCCTGATATTGGAAAATATGTCACATCTCATTTCCCTCAAACCAAAGAAGCTACCCTCTAGATTGTGTTGAAATATGACCTGATCTATGCATAGTCTGGTTATGTTTATATTGTATTACCTGATCTCCCTAGACCCGGTGGTGCCAATGCACCAGGGGCATCCTATGCCGTCGACCATATCAATGGAGCCCTATATCATCCATACACTCATCCTCCTATGGGTTATGGTTTCCCTTAGGGAGGGGCCAACTCCTCCAACACTTTTCCCCCTCCTAGTAGCATGTATCCAGCATAAAACATGCCTCCTCCTTTTACCCAACCTTCTTACCACAATGTTTTTCCACCTCCTTATTATTTGTATCCACAACTTGGTGCTCCAGCTCCTCTAGCATTAGCACCTCATCCTCCCTTGCCTTCTCAACCCCCTCAACAACAACCACCACCCCTAGGGTCAGGTGTATGCACAATAGGGTGCGAAAAATCCTCCTACTTCCAAAAAGAAGAGTAAAGGCAACGAAAACACATTTGCCTCAGGTAATCCAGGACCCAATCCCCAAGGGAATATGCCTAACATTGCTAACCAGCAATAGGGCACTCAACCCAAGCAGGACAGCCATGTTTGCACGGACAAACCTTGTTCTTGTTGCGGTGTCTATTGTCAGTATACCCATGATTGTCCTCTTTTACCTTAGATGTGGCATATGTAGGAAGCTAAAGCAGCATCCCGAGGATAGCAAGCCTTCCCTTTGGTTCCTCCCCATGCTGCACCTATCCAACCGGTTGTGTTTACCAATCCTTTCCCCCAGTAAGGATTCGTGGCTACCCAAACCCATGAAAGTAAGGTGGCCACTCAACCTCCTCCATTTGGTACCTCTGATTACTAGATTCTCATGATGAACTCTGACAAACCCATTACCATTGACCTCAACCTTCAGACTTGGTCCCGTCAATACAACAAGCTCCCCGCTACGTCTGCCCCTGAGCCCTCTTCTTCAGGTCCCAAACAGCCTCTTTCGACACCCAATGGCCCTTTACTGATACCTCAGCCTAAGGTAGAGGTTCATACCAAGATCCCCAAGGGGCCATTACGCCGAAACACTGCTTCTGGTAAAGCTTCCTATTTGTATAGTATAGTAGATGACTTGGCACAATCCCCTGCCGCCATATCAACTTTTGAACTCCTCCATTCATGCCCTTCACAACGAAAAGCTCTAATCACTACCATGGGTGCTATGGATCCCTCAGATGATCATTTTATTTTCTTCGATGTTGACCGGTCAGAACATCATCCCCTTCCTGCCTCCGTCGTCTTCCAAATCCCTGTCAAGATCTGGAATCCCAACATCTCTCATTGTATCATTGACGAGGGGGCATCCACCTATGTGATGTCTACTTTAGTTTGGAATCAACTCAGATCTCCTGAGTTGGCCCCTTCCAGTATCACCCTCCAAGCGTGGGATGGCCACTCTTCCCATCCCCTTGGCGTGTTCCGCAATTGTCCTATTACTCTTGCGGGCAAGACTATTTCTGTTGGCATAGAAGTCATTGATGTCCCTTAAACTACAATATTCTATTGGGTTGTAGCTACACTTATGTGATGTCTGCTGTCCCATCTGTGGTTAACCATAGGATGTGATTTCCTCACAGCAGAAAGATTGTCACCATCGACCAGTTGACATATTACGAACCGAAGTCTCAGACCTACCCTGAGTCCATCATCTCTTCGGTGGCCAATAAATAGATAGTTGAACCTCCAACTAGTGTCTCACTCGGAGTCTACAAATATTCCTCTCTTCTTGGTTCTTTCCCTGGTCCTTATCCTCCTATCTTTGATCCCAGCTCGTCTAACATTTGCATGATGCAATCATCTCGGTTTGACCTCAAATGGACCAGTTTGACTAGTTAGTAGCCCTGCCCTTCGCAACCTGCTCCTACCACCTCAGCTCAGCCTTGAGGACCCCCTCCTCAAGGCCCCTAATCTGCATCTAGTATCCATGAGCCTATCTACCCTCCTGGAACGGTTACTCCTGGCCTTAACCATCTCGGAGTTGTCTCACCTGGCCATTACTCCTTGGATCAGATACCATTTCTGGCTCCCCCTCCTGGAGTATTTTCGGTACCTGTTATGGCTACCTTATCCCTTAATAACATGAGCATGGGGATCCCCGTTTGGTATATTGATCCCCCAACCACTATCCCTCCTGGTCATCCCAAACCTTATACTGATTTGACCCTGGTTCAACCGGTCCCCATGACCCCTCCCTTTGCTTCTGTGCCTCAACCACCTCAACAGGAACCTACTCCTATTGCGAAATATTCCGGTGAAGGGGGGAAAGCTCACAAGAATGCACCTAAGGACAAGGCTACCCAAAAAACCACTGCTCCTCCTTAGCCTCCAAAGCGTACCCCTCTGTGTGCTTTGTGTGATGTTGTCGGTCATACCATTCATCATTGTCCCGAATTTCCTCGCATCAAGCCACTGGTTAATGTCTTGTTTCCTGAGTCTAAGGTCCCTGAAGCCTGTGTTCCTTCCTTGAATAAAACCAAGAACCCCAAGATTGCTCACACCAAACACCCCTGTGATTTGTGCGATCTCCATGGCCATTATACCCATCTTTTTCCCCGACTCAAGCACTATTGTGCCTCTCTGGAAGTAGTTCAGGAGTACTATACTGAACAAAACTAGTCTGCCTCTCCCATAATCATGCAATATTATTCAAGATAAATTAAGGATACCTTTACTCCCATTGAAATTCCCCTTCCCGATGTCAAGATGATGGAGTCTTTGGCCAATATCCTCTACCTGTCATCATCTATGAGATCCATGGTGGAAGATCCCTCTGGGACTTCCCCTTCTACTTCGCTTGACCTCCCTTCAGCGATCACCCTGGGCTCAACATCAGTGGATCCTTTATCTGCTTGTTCTTCCGTCACCCTCTGTGACGATGTGCATGTGAACCTTTCTTCTCATGATGATGAGTCAGGTAGCTTTGTCACGTCATGTGGTTACCCTTCCACTTGTCACCCCATCTTTTACTATGATTACGACATCATGGAAGCCTTTTCCCATAAGAGGAATGACAACATCCGTGTCTATGGTGACTTTCGCGACCCGAGCACAAGCTGCCCCCAAGGCATCTCCCACACACCACCTACCTGTCGGTGTGCGGGTGGTAGACATTCTAGCTAGAGCACTCCCTCTAGCAGTGCTTGTTTGATTTCTACCTTGCATTCGGGTTGCCAGCATTGTTCATCATCCTCTCATTTGTTGTCTTGTGTCACCTTTAAGATGGACCCCCCATCCATACCATATATCAGTTATGCCAATGGTGCAAGTCGCTACTCCTGGAATCTAGCCTCAAAAGGTTGGTAAATTTTTACCCCCTTACTTTCGCTTGTTCTCTCTAACGGCGTATGCATTGGTACTGCCACCAATAACCAGGGAAAATATGATGTAGTACGAGGTTTTTTAACCAATTCCATTTCCCATCGCATCCTTCACCTTCATGTTCATTTAGATTCCCTGTTTCTTTTCATGTAATTGAATGGTGTCTATCGTGTGCATAATCCTGTCCTTTTTAGAAGATATTTACGAGTGAAGCTTTTGATGCGTGAATTTGAAGTCATTACATTCAGTCATGTACCTAGAGCACAAAATCACTATGTAGATAACATTGCAAATAATATTCTAGATTGGAATTTATCACACGCATTTCACACAAGACAATAACAATAAACCATAAAATGATGCATATTCATTATATGTGTCGATCAAAATTTTTTAGAGTCCATCAACTCTGATACATATGACATGCCCATACCATTTAAAAAAAATCAAAACTGGGGGCACCACATGCCCCTACACCTAATCAGTATCTGGAGGATCCTGGGTCAATGGCTCGGCTCTGGCAGCTCGTAGATCACGCATTCCCTGTCCGGCCATCGCCATGCGCTGCATGACCCCTCGCCACTCCGAGGGTAGACTAATACATGGCTCTATGTACTGGTCATCGAGATCTTGCCAGTCGCACTCTGAAACACCGGTCAAAAGCCTCTCACATCTATGACGGATTTCCTTTAGGAGGGACATTACATCCTCATCTTGCGGTGCTCTCGACCCACTAGGTCCTGCAACTCCTGCTACTACATGCCATCCCATGTACCCAGACAGTTTCACTGGTGTTGTATTTGCATACCAAAAGTGAATGAATCAGTACCATATACAATCTTCTAAAACTTTAAAATGCACATAAAATATTAGCAACTTTTCACTTACCATCATCCCCCCATACTCGACCAGGAGGCAGTGGCAACCCGGGGTCCCCATGATAACTCATCCCACTATAGGGATAGTCATATATTTAAAGTGGCATCTGATCCCATTGAGAGAAAAACTCAGGTCGGAACACCCGTCTGACTACCCCACCTCCCCATTTTCACAGTAGTCGCCCACAGCGGTGCATCCTGGGCTCTCTTGGGGCTTCATCCTGGATCTGTATGTGAAGTCGGAGTGTCGGGATCTTCTCAAAGAAGAGCGAGAACAACACTATGCCATATGCATAGTCATGGTTCAGTTGCTTCTTGCATAACGACAATTGTGATTTCATTGACAACAACATCATTTGGGCCCACTCATAGTAGGTCCCACTCAACACACTCTCAAGTGGAGTGCTTGGTTGCCCAGGATCCATAGCACCACTGTGGCCACGACACGGGTCTCTAGCCCCTGTAGATCCCCGATTGGTATCTACGTCCCCTTCACATGGTGACCTGGTCGGCAATGGTGCTCTACAAACTGCATGATATTCCGCCCTCACGATAACATTGGCTGCATATTCCCCACCATCCCAAGTGGTGGGAGACAAGTCAAGAAATATATATCCTGGACAGTCAACTCGATCAGTTTCCACTGCACTGTAAATATCTCATGATCCAAATCCTAAGAGCTGACAATTCATGCTAGCAAGGGCTCTCCAACTCTCATCAAAGGGTTCTCCACAAAGTTTAGGACCCCAAACCTAGCCAATGCAATGCAGACACCATGATCCTCTCAGATCTCTGACCGTAATGTGTCCAAGTCTATCTCTCTCCAGTTGATCCTTAACTTTGTCATATCTGCACAAAACCATCATATTTGTCAATGCACAAGAAGGAAAACTGCATTCAACCATAAAAATCAACTCTCAGCCAAGAAACTACACCAAAATCCATCTTTCTCACAGGTTGCACTTTTCAAGATTTTCCTGGGTTAGGTCGCAATTTTATACCCAAAACCTACCACCTAGGTCACAGATATTGCCCCAAAAAGTGTGACCCAGCCATGAAGAAGAGCAGGGGCCTGTTCCTAAGCTTTGGGTGCCTAAATTGAACTTTCAACCCATTGGAATGAAAGAGCAGGGTTAGGCCTCTCACCTGAAATTGACGAATCTTGATTCCAATGGTTGGTTTGTCTGCTACAATCACCGCAAGATTTAGGGCCTTTTCTCCTCTCTACATTCACCACAACTACACTTGCAAATTAATCAAATTGGAGGGAAAATGCCTTATTAAAAGAGAAACCCCAGATTTTTCTTTCACCAGCTACAACCAAACCGTAGCTTGGTTTAACAAACTGTCAGAACTGTTGGAAAGCTCTCACCGAGCTCTCAAGTAGGTATCCTTTATTTTTTTGTGATTTGATACTTCACCTGGACAGATTTTTTCCAAGAAGGGTCACTTCACCACTCTTCAAAATCAAATTTATTCACTTGCAACACTTGTACTTGGGGCACCACTTTTCCTTCATACTTGTCCATGCTCGTGTTGATTTTCGTCGTGAGTAGCCATCTTGTATTCATGTTTTTATGGTCCCCACCGAGCCTATTATGTGTGGCAGCATCATCGAGTCGCCCTTTTTTAGAGCATCCAAGTTGAGTCATCATCACATCCATGGAATCTATCCCGAGTCCTTTTGTATCCCTCTACAGTCCTCCATCGTTCATTGCTTTGTTACTCTCTCGTGTCGCACATTTCGGCCTTCAATCATATTATCCCTATCCCCTCCAGTATTGTGTCAGTTTTTTCCCAGTCATCTATGCCCTTTATGCTCTAAAAAGGGAAGTTGTTAGCCGGCTACTTAGTACCCCCCATTCAACCATTATCCCTGGTGTCAGTCTATCAGTCTCTCTACTATTATCTCTCGTGCCTTAGTTGAGGATACCTTATTGCCTCACCTATGGCGGACCTCCTTCTCTTGACATCAGCTTATTCATTCCAGAAGATAGGTCTAGAGGGCGGTGTACCTTGGTTCTAGCTTCCACTCTTGTTTGGTGCCTTGGATTAGGAAAAGGGACTCTTTATTTCCACTTGACTTGATTTTTTCTCAGCTCTATCTCCTTACGACATGATCAAGATTCATATACTTGATGGTTCAGTGATTCAACATATTGTAACGTTGATTCCCGGATGTGTGTGAGATGTTTCAGATCTCATGAGGGGGTGGCCCTTCAGGTAGCCCCCCACATGCCCAGATGAACTCTCTATTACAGCCTTGGATGCAAGTCCATAGATTTGATGGTTCTGACCTCAGCCGCTTGCAGCTCCTTTTAGGTTGCATGTATCATTCATATTTTTAGAGCCCTTTCTTGTTTTACAGGTCCTCTTTGGTTGTTCTTATATCTCATGTACTAAGATATTATTGTATAAGTCCTGGTTGTTGTCCTAGGCACAATATGTATGTGGGATCCATTATCATGTTTTTATTTGGCCCATGTTTATGCCAGCATGTATTATATAGTTCGGTCCCTTGTTTACTGCACACATTATTCATTGTACTTTTTTATCTTAGCGGGCATAGGTATCCCTCCCCCGCCTCATGTAGAACAAATACTCACTCATAAAAGAGACTTGTCGCACCTGTAAGTCTCGCCTCCTTACGGTTTTGTGCTCTAGTGCTTTAGTCTACCTTATATTCCTCTCTCTCTGACTCCCCCTTCGGTGTCTAGTGATTGTGTTCTTACAACGTACTCCGGTCATACGATTAGCTCCTGACACTCGCATGCTAGGGGGCAATATGTTACACCAATTTTTGGTCATCTAACCCATTACTATTAGATGGACCAAAGTACACCATGTAAGACCAATTTTACCCTAGTAAAATTGCTTTCACTATGAAAAATAACTTAGTAATCCATAATTTATTAAGTTGTTTACGGTCTAAACAGGAAACCCCATGAGGAAATATTGAAAAAATCCCTATTTTTTTGGTTTTCCTCGAGGGATAATTAATTAAACCACAGTTTAATTAATATTCCTGGTCATATTTAACCTAAAACAGGAAAATTAATTAGATAAATCACTATTTATCTAATTATTTTCTAGGACCAATTATTTAAACATTATTTAAATAATATTCCTTGTTAAATTTGAGTAAATCATTTATAAATAATTATTTAAATCACTATTTATTTAATAATTACTCAACCATATTCTTAAAATAATAAATAAATCATTTATCTATTTATGATTTACAAATAAAGGGATTTGAAGAAATTCAAATTCCTTTTCCCTCCAACAAAAATAATAAAATATTCCATTAAAGTTGGATCTAGATTTGGTTAATAATATTTTAATTAAGCACCAATATCTAGACTAACTCAATATTTTGTTATAAATATAAGGGTTTTTCCATTCATTCACTACATTGTGTTGCCTGAAGACCGCTCTGGATCTATACTTTTGGTCTGACTTTGATCCTCCATCTTGTCATATTTGCTAAGTTTTTGCTTGTGATCTCCCTTTAAGTTCCATTTTTGTCTGGTTTTTCTACACCATCAAGAGAGAGAGAGATCTTAGATCGAAAGCGTTGAGGACATACAAGAACCCATCCCATTGAGGGGGACCGGTAACATCTTTCTATGTTCCCTTCCCAGGTGTCATAAATACAAAATTCTTTAAAAATATTCTTGTCTTGCCTATTGGATGCATCGAGAAAATCTTGCTTTTATTTGCTATTTAATGTCTTTAACTGCATAGATATGGATTTTGTAACATTTATCTTGGTTAACTAACTGCATATATAAGTAAATTGGCAGCCATCTTTGATGTTAGGGTTGTTTTTTATGCACAGCGAAAGTGTGCTTTTTTTGTACTCTTGCGATTAGAATTCACATTAACATATCTAATAACATAATTATCTGTAGCAATGGAAGTTTCATAACCAGTAATATAATGTTGAAATTTATTGATAGCATGAACAACAACTAAAAACTCATTTTCTATTACTATATAATTTAACTCTTCAAGTTTCAAATTTTTACTTGTATACTAAATAACATAAGGATTCAAATATTTTTTTCCCATAACAACTCCTAAAGATGTGCTGAAAGAATTAATTGAAATGTGAAAAGGAAGCGACCAATTAGGTCCTCTTAAGATTGGTGCTTCAATAATTTTTTGTTGGGTGTGAAGCCTGATTATCTTGCTGATTCAAAGGTGTTTTTCCAGTCGAATATATACCGCAGGAATATTGTACACCCCACCATGCAGGGTGGTGCGAGGGGGGTCGGCATCCCCACTGTGGAGGTCCGAGGGCCAGCACCCCCAAAGCAAAAAATTGGAGGAAAATTTTCCTTGTAGAATATTGTAATTTCATAGGCAATCGGGGTGTTCATTAGGCAGATGATATGATGGTAGAAGTTATGTTAATTTAGAATTTTTTCCCTAAAAGGAAACCCTTAATTTATATGAGGGAATTGTATTGGGATTGTGTATTATAATTTTTTGCGAGAAAGAGAGAGGAGATTGTGTGAGAGGGAAGAGGAAATTATAGTGGATTTTTTGTAGGTTGTATCTCTTCATTTTGTTGGATAATATAAAAGGAAGGATTCGTTGTTTCTTCGTGGAGGTAGCCCAAATTGGGTGAACCACATATATTTTCGTCTCTCCTATTTTATGTGTTTTCTATGTTTGTGTTTCCACAATATTTGATGTGTTCCATTGCTTTGTAGTATATAATTTTCTAACATTTTCTGCTTAATTCAAACGATTTTTGGCAGTCATAATTCCAAAAACATTCACAATATTTTGTGATAATTTTACAGAGTGGAGAAGCATTTTTTGTGAAGTTTTCTATTAATCTTATATCATATCTTGTAAAACCAAGAAAACTTCTAACAATTCTTTGAAAAGTGGGAACTGAAATTTTAGAAATTACCTCTACTTTAGATACATCCACCTTGATCCCATCACCTGAAATGTGGTGGCCTAAAATAATTCCCTCTCTAAACATCATAAAACATTTCTCACGGATTATTGAAGGATTTTATTCTTTGCATCTAATGAGTATTTTTTTTATTTTTTCAAGAGATTCTTCAAAAGTGTTTCCATAAACATTGAAATCATCCATATAAACTTCCACACAATCATGAATTAAGTGAGATAACATACCTAGATTTGCTCTTTGAAATGTTGTAGGTGCATTACATAATCCAAAAGGAAGTACCCCATAAGCATATGTACCCCATGGAAATGTAAAAGTTGTTTTTGTCATGATCTTCTGGTGCCAATTAGATTTGGTTATATCCACTCAAACCAGTTAAAAATGAAAAATATTTCTTCCCTAATCAAGTATCTAGGACTTGATCCATGAAAGGTAGAGGAAAATGATATTTTAAAGTAGCCTTATTTATTTCCTTGTAATCAATATACACTCACCACTTTCCATTCTTCTTAGGAACACTCACTAAAGGTGAAATCCATTGACTATCTGATATCAGATAAATGAATTTCACATTAAGCAATGTTCGTAGTTCCTCCCTAACAATTTCTCTCAGATTGGGATTCATCCTTCTTTGAGGTTGTCTAATTGGTTTCGCATTTACTTTAATGTAAATGCGATGCATACATATGTTAGGATCAATTCCCTTCATATCAGTGTATTCTCATGCATATGCTAAATAATTCTTTTGTAACATCTTTATTAATTGTCTCTTTTGGAATTCTTCCAAGTTACTATTAATGTTTAATGTTTTTCCTGGAAAAAAATTATATTAAAGAATTACCAAATTTTCCATAGAATGAAAAGCTACTTTAGATTGACGAGTTGATATAGATTCGATATTAAATTTCTCTTGAAAATTTTGATATTTTTTACAATATGAAGTAGAATCATTATTATTCATCAAATTTATTAATTGATCCTCTTCATTAATTTGTGAAAGAGTAAATACAGGTTTAATATATCTTCAAATTATTCATTATCATCATAAATCCAATATTTATTTTCTACTTCAGTTATTGTTTTTGAAAATGGATGTAATATGAATTTATTATTGTAGATACCATCATAAATGTACATATCAATAGATCTACAACTTATAAATGCATCAAATTTAGCTAGCCAAGGTCTACCAAGGATCAACAGATGGCCTCCTAAATTATTTTTGGGAGTTAAAATCATAAAATTGATAGGATACTCCCATGAATCTAAAGACACAGATACATATTCTATAATACCATCAATTTTGATAACATATCTATCTGCTAAGTTTAACAAGGTTGAGGTATATTGAATATTGGGAAGCTTTAATTGATCCATAGTTTGCTTTCTCATAATATTAATGGCTGCCCATAAATCAATCAGAATGTTTGGAATTTCAATACCATTGATGTGAATTTTTACAATGGGGCTACCCAGATTTAAATATTTTTTAACTATTGGTTTCCCATCATAATATCTGCAATATTTCCTACCAATTGATTTTTCTTAACATTTTTCCTTTTTATTCCTAGTTTTTCAATGCACAACTCCTTTTTTTTTAAAATATAGGTTTGTCCTTTTGTTATAGCATCATTTTCCACCCTCATGTGAATAATGATTGTCTCTTTGGCCCTAGGCACCCTTTCCCTCCAGACTTGAACAAATTCATATTTAAATCAGTGTTAAAAATCCCATATGTGGTTATTCCTAGACTTTTCCGCGTATATACGCAAGTCCGTTCATAGTTTTCCGCGTATGCCATTAAAATCATTAAAAATATATGTAAATTCCTTATTTTCTTGGCAGGGTGATGGTTATTCCTGTAATTCAACCACCCTCGCCCGTGGCCCAACTGTTTCCAACTGCTGAAACTACTTTGAGGGAGTATAAAAGCCCCTCATGTGTATGGCCTAAGGGAGGGAGAAAAATATAGACATTATACTCTGTTGAATCCCTATTTCAAGTCTGATGTTCCTATGCCTCCTGCACTTCCCAGGTATATTCAAGAAACCCTTGTTTCCTTGAAGATGATGATCATCCTATATGACATCTTGTGTGCACACATCTTGGAAGAATCCTAGTGAGGTGAGGGCTGGATGGATCTAGAGGACGGTCTACTCGAAGGCTGTGGAAGGATTCAGGTGATCTCTCCACTTTCTATTCTTGCACATGCCATTTATAATAAAAAGAACCATCTTGTTCCCAAATATTCACGTGTTAATATCTCGTTATATATTTGTAAATATTTTTAGTTAAACATTCAGTATTACTTATATGATATTACACATGAATTATACTGACATCTAGGAACAATATATGCTGTACAACTAGTGTTTCATGTTTGTTCTTTCTTGATTTATAGGTTACGAAGCACGAGGAGTTGCTGGGGGTTTGAACCTTGTGGGATCTACATCAAACGTAGGACTTTCGAGTAAGTTCCACAATCGATTAAATCTAGTTTTCAGCATAAAAGATAGGTTAAGTGAGTCCTTCTTGAATGGTATGCCCCTGATCTATGAAGGTTGACGACCCAAAAACCTTTAGGGATTTATTTCCCAAAATAGAAATGGCGACTCCACTGGGGATCACACTCTTATGATTTCCCTTTTGGGTTGTTTCATCTGTCTTGAAGGTTTTCAATAGTTTCAATCATTTTTTCAAGTTCAGTAAATCTCTTTCCAATCAGACTGAAGACCTAGTCTCTTGATCAAGCTTGACCTTTTTTTTTTTCCTTCTTTACTTCTTCATATGTAGTTTTTCTTTTGCGTAGTCGCCTATATACACTAGTTTGGGTAAAGGAATCTGCGTATATGTGAGTTCCCTTTAGCACAGTCACGTATGCACGCTTGTTGCAAAGCTGTGAAAGCGCGTATACCTGAGTGAATTTTGAAATTTTTGGTTTATAACTTTTTTGGTCTTGTCTGCCTCTGAAGAATTTTTCCTGTGATATCCTTGAAGTCTTTGGACTATGTTTAAAGTGGTTTTATGCTTGTTTCTCTCTTAGTTATTTGAAAACCGGCTCATTTGGTGAAGTATTTGTTTGTTGTGCTTGCAATTCTTGCTTGAGCACCAAGATATTTTTTTGATGACTCTTAGCTGTTCTGAGTATTCAGGATAGAGATATTTTGCTCATTTTCTCTTTCCTAACTTTATGAGTTGCTTTGCATCTTGATTTTTGCCTGTTTTTTCATTTGGTTTTCTTGATTTCATTGACTAGGTCTTGTTGCAATTTTCGAAGAGTCTCTTTTGATTCTTTGGAGTCTAAGTTTGTGCAAGTTTATATTATTGTGCTGAGTTGGTTTGTTGAGTTTCTTGTCTTCCTCTTGCTCATATAAGTCCTGTTATGAGAGTAGCAAAGTTGGCTTAGAGCATTTTGTTGAAGTTTTGCTTGAAATTAGAAGTTTGTTTGACTCAGTAATTTGATAGTTTCTTGGTCTTTTTTGAAGTCTCTTTTCTTCATAAAACTCAAAAGCCAATTTTTTTTTGCTTCCCATCACTTTTGTTTTGGTTTATGGTTTCTTTTCACCTTTTTGAAGCCTTGTTGAAATATTTTTTCGTCGGTTCTTGACTTGATTTCATTCTGTTATATCAAGTATGATTTTGGCATTTTTATACCTTGAGCTTCTGATTTGGAATTAGATTGGTGGACTGCCAAAAAGTGATTGAACCTTGGTATCCTTAGAGATTTCTCTCTTCTTTATTAGATCTTGCATATTAGAATTTTCATGCCATTAGTGATTTGCATTAGGTGCACATAAGCATCTTAGTCTTTTTCGCAATTTTTTGAGGTGTGTGAAGTCTGGTTATCTGAAAAGAAAAGTAAAATATATAGTCTCGTAGAACCTGTGTAGAAATCACTCTTCATCAAAAGGCAATCAGTTAATTTTCATATAGTTTGGTTTTCATTGATTTCTTGTTGCGTCATAAAAACATCATTGGTTTCACTTCCATATGCCCTCGACATAAAATAAAAACCAATTAAAATAAGCAATATAATTTATAAACAACTAGCAATTTTTGTTTTAAGTGTCATACATCAACTAGCTAGGTTGTAGGGCCTTGGATTAGGTGAGTAGAGAGTTAAATCTCCAAGGCCGCTCACATTTTGAAACATAGAATTTTATTAATGAGCAAAATCCAACACCGTTAGGTGGACTGGGAAAGCTCTCCTCCAGAGAGTTAAGCGTGAGGGAAAGTGCAGGCAGAGAAGAGAGATACCCCCTCTCTGATTTGCTAAATATTTACCTAAGACCGTTCTACCCGGCTTTTGATACAGATTGGTGTCCTTAGTTACCCATCCTAGGTATCACATAGGTGACTGCAGGGGGGAATACCTATGGTACCTGAGGTAGACCTTGTATCACTTCCAGCAGTACTTCTGGAGGGTGCCCTTGTGAAGCTTGGGTACTTTCACTGGCAAAGGCTATTGTTAGGAGGTAAGCGTAACTGTCTTTGTTACCTTCGCTAGTGGATCTGGGTCGTAATTACTCCAGACTACTTTCAGGAGGTCCTATTTTTCGCTTTTCTGTATTTTGGTGTCCGGTCCTAATCACCCGGAGCAGAAATACTTTAAGGCCGCTTGCTTGGCTGTATCTTAGGGATTTTTCAGTGAGTGCTCTTTGCTCCTAGCTTGCTTAGCTTTATAATTTTTTGAGTCTAATCAATCTTTTAAAGTGGCTGACCGATTGATTCGTCGATCAAGACGGCTTCGTGGGTTGTCTCCCGTGAGTGTTGAGCCTTCTTCAAGAAGGCGTAGGAGTAGTTTAGAAGGTGGTTATCACCCGGTGTTATTTGACGCAGCGGAGAGAGATCCTCCATTAGGGCTTGAAGTTTCTGTTGTTGGTTTTGGTGTTGGTGTCAGTACTGAGAGGAGTACTCCACCCACCTCGAGAGTTTTATTTCCATAAATAGAAGTATAGGAAGTACCTCAATCTTTGAAATCACTTCCGTCTCCTCTTTCTTCTAATTCTCCATTTATCCTCAAGTACATTGGACCTAAGTCTGAGAGACTCGAGAGTCCTTATCCATCACATTCTCACCTTTCGATGGCCACGACTGGTAACACAACTTTGGCTCTTAGTGCTGCCAGTATTTAGACTCCTCCTAAAGTTGAAGGAGGAGGCACTATTGCTATATCTTCGATTTCTTCTAGTGCTGCTATGTTTGGCTTTGGTTATACCCAAGCACAGTCTTCTCAGTTTGGTCCCTTTTGTTTTGGAATGTTCGTTAGTGGACTTCCTCCGTTTTCCTTTTCTACTGCTGCAACAACATCCACACTCATCTCCTCTATGGCTAGTGGATCATCTTCTTTTCAAGGGTTCGCCTTTGGAAGTGGGCATATTTCTCACTCGAATCCTTCCTTAGGGTCTTTTTCTTTTACTTCCTAGACTCAGAACTTTAATCCATGGTATGGAGGTCAACATTCTACTACCTTCATGGGTTGGAACCCTATATTTACAACAGTAGGAGCAGGGAATTAGTTTCTCACTGGTCACCAAGGGAATGTTCCTCTCTCTTCATCTAGTGTTATTATGCTTTTTCTCCCTTTTCAAATGCTTGGAACCCTTATCAGGGGGTTTCTTCTTCATTCAATACTCATTGGGGGGAATTGGTTCGATTTATAGTAACTCCATGTTGGGTGGGGGTCCTTCTCCGAATGCTTGGTCACAAAGATTTTCCTATGGCCCAAATTTTTCTACGAACTCTTTCTAGAAACCTGGTGCCTCATCAAATCCAGGGTATTCTTTTCAGAATGTAGGAAATTTGTCCTATCAGGGATGGAATTCTGAGGCTCCTCCTCGTTTACCATTTCTGGCAACGTTAAACTTGCCAGACTTGTCGAAATTGACTAATGATCCAATACGATATACTTTAGGGTAGCCTCCAGTCCCCACAAAAATGCATTCAGACATTCCAAAGTTTGAAGGAAAGAATGGAGAGGATCTGGCAGATCACATCACCACTTTTCATCTATGGTGCTCATCAAACTCCCTGATCGATGATTCGATTAGGTTGAGGTTATTTCAGCGCACCTTGTCAGGAAATGCAGCTAAGTGGTATATTGAGTTAACTGGGGGCATTTTTTGCCACTTTTGGAGATTTGGCTACTATTTTTTTGAATCATTTTCAGTTACCTGTTCATTATGATGCCAAGATTGAACTCTTGGCTAGTTTTAAGCAGGACAAAGAAACACACATTTTTGATCATATCCAGGAATGGTAGAGAAGGAAGAGACTCATTAAAGCCTATATTCCAAATGAATTCCTTCTGGAATGGTTTCTAAAATCTTTTCAGCTAGATATTTCGAAGGATGCATCCTTGTCTGGGGTATTTTCTGAAGAACATGCTATTTTTAGGGCCCAACAATTAGAATTGATTTATTCTCAGTCTGGAGTCCTCAATAAAATTTTGCCTGATGCTCCTCACTCCAAATTGGGCTTGTCAAAGGCTAAATCTTGTCCTCATGGTGATGGACTTATTGGGTCAATTGATAGTGGTACAACTAACCTGCTTATCCAATTGCAGCAGTTGTCCATACAATATTCTTCTTCGAGTCAGGCTGTACCTTCAGTGCAAACCTATTCCCAAGATTTCTCAATAAATGTTGTCCAGACTTCACACCCTAAAGGAAATCAATAATTTGAGGGGAAGAAGAAAGGACAAAATAATAATATAAAAAAGGGAAAATATGGAATGGGCGATGCAAATAAATCCAACGAGCATGTTGGTGAGGGACAGAAGGATAAAAGGAAAGTGAAATTTCCATGCAAGTTATGTACTGGAGATCATCTTACTCTCCTTTGTCTTAAAATTTAGGATGTGCAACGCTTGTTAACTCAACAGGGATCTTCCAATTCCAAGGCTATGTTAACAAACCCTTTTCCCCAAGGGAAACAATTAGTTGTTGGCGTGAATCAAAATACTGGAGCTTCCTCTGGAGGCACCCAGGAAGGGGAAACCCTGTCAAACATATATATGATGAGTGCTCACGCAGATATCTCTACGAGATCTCATGATTATGGTACAACTGAGTCTTCAAAAGCTAAGGGTACTTCTGATACTACTGAACTGCTTCACATTATGAGGTCCACTGTTGAGCCCATACCTCAGATGCCAAAAGCATCTACAAAGCGTATGATAATTAATCCAAATGTTAAGGCTGCCTAGAACTACTATGGCGTAGAAGATCTGGTGCAGAGTCCTTGTGCTATGTCTGCTCTCGAGGTGCTCCAGTCTTGTCCAGCTCAGCAAAGCGCTCTTCTCACTGCTATTGGGGTTGTTGATCCAAAAAAATCTCTTATGATTATGATTACATTTGATTGTTCTCCTGTAAACCAGAATGCATCTGTTGACTCAACTATCCCTTTGGTGGATAATGTCAAACTTCTTCTTGAGAATCTCAGGGTTGGAATGTATTCTTCTCTGATGGGTACTTTCGATATTCCACCTCATTTCGTTCATATAAATTCAATTTCATCCTCCAGGGCTCCTATTCGAAGAGAGTTCTTTAGAACTCATTATTTTTCGGATCCTTGGACCTTACCTTCCCCTACTTCCACATTAGCAGAAGGTCAAGTGGGTGGAATGGCATTTCTGATGTCTGCAGTAGAGATTGCTTATAAATCCATTGTTGACTCTGCAAAATCCATTCTAGTTTCTCTTTCACCAGAGGAATTGGATGGCGATGTGGCCCTATATTGGACACTTAGTTCTTCTTCTGCCCAGGATTGCCTAGAAACCACTCTTCCATCTGAAGAGGCTATCCTGGAAGCTATGAATGGTGTAGATAGACCGTGGGATGATTTGCATCATCGGTCTTACTTTTTACCAGACTTGAACGAAGTTAAGTCAAGTTTTCCAAGTCCTCAGTCTTCTGGTCTTGTTCACCCAGTCCTAAACCCTTTAGCACCAACACAGGTATTTGCTAAAGGAAACATGGTTTTGATTTGTCCGACTATCCCGGTGAACATCTCCAGGAATCCCAACGTTATCGAGAATGTTTTCATCGGAGCTGGATGTTCCTTAAAGAGATTCAAATTTACACCGATCTCTTTAAAGAGTTCAGGGATGTGTTCACTTGGTCTTATGAAGAAATGCATGGTATTGATCCATCTATTGTCGAACATGAGATCAAGATTTATGAAAATGCTAAGCTTATGAGGCAAAAGCTTCATCCGGTCAACCCTAGGAAGGCTGTAGCTACCAAAGCTGAGGTAGAGAATCTGCTCAAGGCAGGATTTATTTTCCCTGTTTCTTTGACTGAATGGGTTTCTAATCTAGTTTCGGTGGATAAGAAACAAGGGACAATTTGCGTTTACATTGATTTCAGAGACCTTAATAAATCATGTCCAAAAGATAATTACCCCACACCATTTATAGATCAGATTATTGACGAGTGTGCCGGTAATGAGATTTTCTCCTTCATGGATGGTTTTTCTGGATATAATCAAATTACTATCCATCCCGAAGATTAGCATAAGACTGCCTTTATTTGTCCCTAGGGTACCGTTGCTTACAAGAAAATTCCATTCGGCCTTAAAAATGCTAAAGCCATGTTTCAGCGAGGCATGTCATATGCCTTCCATGACATTAAACATATTATCGAGGCGTACTTGTATGATCTAGCTGCTCGTTCTCGCAAGAGAATTGATCATCCTTCTCACCTCCATCAAGTATTTGAACGATGTTGTTTGTACAAAATCAGGTTGAATCCGAACAAGTGCGTTTTCGCGGTCACATCCGCTCACTTGTTGGGGTTTATTGTGTCTATGGAAGGGATTCGGGTAGATCCCTTCAAGGTTGAGGCAATAATTTTGTTGCCTCCCCCGTTGTCTATTCGTCAAATTCAAAGTCTACAAGGAAAAGCTAATTTTCTATGGAGATTTATCATGAATTATGTTGAAGTTACAAGAGGATTCATGAGATTATTAAAGAAGGGAGTCCCATTTTTGTGGGGTGACTTTGCTCAACGCTCATTTGATGCTTTGAAAAAATCATTAACCTTCGCTCCTATACTGAGTCCACCTGATTTCCTCTTGTATCTCGCAGTAGAAGAATCTACTATTGGTATGGTTCTGGTTCAGGAGGATGATGCTCTTGTAGAACATGTTATATACTACCTTAGTTGAGGTTTGTTAGGACCTGAACTCTGGTATTCTCCAATAGAAAAGATTGCTTTAGCAGCTGTCCATGCTGTGTAGTGGCTCAGACATTATATTCTTCTACGAAAAACTTATGTTTTGGCAGTAGTCAATCAATTTCAGTTTGTTCTCAGCAGGCGAATGATTGGGGGCAAATACAATCAGTGGATTGTGATTTTGTAGGAATTTGATCTTGAGTTTATGTTTGCCAAGTCCAAGAAATCATTAGTTTTCGCAGAGTTAATTTCTAAGTTGCCCTATGGACAGGAGATAATTTATGACGAATCCTTTCCGTATGAGCATCTTTTTCTCATCTCTTGACAGGATCCTTGGTATGGGGATCTTATTGTTTATCTTCAGACTGCGAAGTTTCCTTTAACTTTTTCGAAAGATGAGCGCCGTAAGTTGCGTCACCTGGCTAAAAATTACCTGATCATTGGTGATATTTTATACCGTCGAGGGGTCGATTCGATCCTAAAATGATGCTTAACTCTTGAAGAAGTTGAGGTTGTGCTGAATGATTGCCACGGTGGAGCTTGTGGTGGTCATTTATCTGGGCTTGCTACTACCCAAAATATCTTGTGTGCTAGATAGTTTTGGCCTTCAATTTTCAAAGATTGTATAGATTCGGTCGAATGATGTCATCCATGTCAAGTGTATACTCGAAAGATGCACGCTCATCCAGCTCTGCTCTTCCCAGTTATCACTGTTGGTCCTTTCACAAAGTGGGGTATTGATTATACTACTTGTAACCTGCTTTCAGCTAAAGGTCACAAGTACATTATTGTAGCAGTAGAATACTTCACGAAGTGGGTCGAGGCTATGCCTACCTTTGGGAATGATGGTGAGGCAACAACTCTTTTTCTCTTCAATTAAGTTATTTCTCATTTTGGTATTCATAAAGAGATTGTCACTGATCATGGCAGTCATTTTCAAAACAACATGATGGCTGAGTTAGCTATCAAATTGGGTTTCTGGAAAGAGCATTCATCTCCTTATTATCCTCAAGCCAATGGGCAAGTGGAAGCCGTAAACAAATCCTTGAAGACCATTCTTCAACGGAAAATTGATAAAGCTAGGTCTAACTGACATATTATGCTGTATCCTGTGCTTTGGGCATTTCGGATGTCAGTAAAAACTGCAACTGGTTTTACTCTGTTTCAACTAGCTTACGGGTTGGAATCGATATTTCCCATTGAGTGTGAGATTCCTTCTCTTAAGTTGGTTGTATTACTTCTTCCTAACCCTTCTAGTCTTGAAGAATGCCTTCTTCATCTGGAACATCTTGATGAGAAACGTCGAGATGCTGCCACGATGAGCGAATCGCATAAAAAATGGGTACAAGTTCAGTACGATAAAGTGGTCAAACCTAGGGTCTTCTCCAAAGGTGACCTCATTTTGGTTTATGCCCAGGAAAAGGATGCCCTAGGGGCAGGTAAGTTGAAGTCTATGTGGTATGGCCCCTTCATCGTTAAAAAGGTCCTCAAAGAAGGAGCTTATACCTTGGTTGATTTTGAGGGAAATGAGTTGGCGGAGACCAGAAATGGGCGCTATCTGAAAAGGTATTATGCCTAGGCCTTGGCCTGGCATCTTGCTTTTTGTATATATTTTTGTTTTTGTTTTTGTTTTTGTACATTTCTAAGTTTTCAGTCTATGAGGTGATGGTGATGATTTTTGATCTGCTTTGGCAGGTTTTATTGGATATCATGAGTCATTATGGTTTTACCGATGGTGCTAGTAGACACACTCGGAACTTAGCTTCCGTAGCTTGGGTATCTAGTCAGTGTTTAGCTTCAATAGGGGTCTGCATTGGTCCTGCTTCCAATAACATAGCAGAATACACTGCAGTAATTTATCTACTTTTAGAAGCAATATCTTCAGGTGTTGATTCGTTGGTAGTATTCTTAGACTCCCAGCTGGTGGTGTCACAATTGAACAATGTATATCGGGTCTGGAATCCTTTCTTGTTTCAATTTTTTTTACGGTTACGTTTATTACAAAGATCATTTCAATTCATCACGTTTATTCATATTCCTCAAGCTAACAATCACATGGAAGATTCATTAGCTAATCAAGCAATTGACTGGCACATTATTCATTCAATACTTTAAATCAAATCATCAAAATCATCATACATTTTCACACATTTGTTTCATCACATCATAAACCGTTGTATATATGTATATATCATCAGAATGTACAAAAAACTATACAAAAATTTGGACCCATATGTCCTACAAAATTAGGGCTTATGCCCGATCATGTTCAGTCTCAAAAATATAATACAGTCATCCCATAAAATCTATGATCCCTGTCCAAAATTCATGTTCCTATAGAACACGATCGGAGTAGCCACATGGTGGAATAACCACACCCAGTCTCGCGGTACCCCGACTACCTGTCTCTAGATAGCCTCTGGTAAGTTTTCTACTGCAGACATAGGCACTTGGCGAGTTAAACTCTCCAAGTTTCTCTGCACGGCATGTAATGTCCTACTAGGGTCTTCTACATCCGCTTTTCCTCTGCGACGTTTGTGCCATGGGTATGCTTCTGAACGAACTGGTCCCATATCTGTGTCATGATCATATAATTTTGTAAGTCATTTTGAATCCAATAAAAAACATGCTTGTTTTTCATTTTTTCACATATCTTGAAAAAATAAAATTAAAAAAATCAATCAAATATTGTAGTCTTACCAATAACACCCCATGCTACGGCGGGTGGAAGGACTCAATCGAGATCATTGCGAAAATCCATTCGAGAATAGGGATAGTCATCCACTACAATAATCTATTCTTCCCACCATTGGAAGAACTCGTCATCCCATGTCATTTGAGGAACTTCACTTCCCCCCAGTCTCTTCATTAGATCAAACCATAAGGCTATTCTTGGGTCTCTAGGGCTGCTGATGGATGAGATCACTTTGGGTCAAAGCCCAGGAATCTTCTCAAAGAAGAATGTCATCAAGATGGTTCCATACTCAAAATTCTTTGTTTTAGCTTTCTGGATGGAGGTCAGTTGTTTTTTCATGTTGGTCAGAAGAGTTGTACACTAATCAAAGAGATGCACTAAGCATTCCATAGCTATACTCATCTGTGTTCTCGATGCCTGGTGCAAGGAAGAAGATCCTGCCACCCTACCAATGGTAAAGAGGAGAATTTTCACATGCAGCTTTGATAAATCTTTGATTTCAATTTGAGTCTCTAATTTTTGAGACCCCTCTACACAATAGACGTGGACATAATCCTCAACTGTAAGCCCTCCCAAAGGCTTGCTAGGTAAATCTACTGGATCTCCTCTTCGGGAGAGACCAGTAATAAAGTAAATGTCTTCCACCTCTATGTGTATAGGTATTTTATCGATGATGAAATAGTATTCCTCCGGTTCCCAATGATTCACTAGCATTTCAAGTAACCGGACATTACTTTTCATATTTGGCATTTTGAAGAATTTGAGTAAACCACAATTTCGGAGGATATTGAGCGAATTTTGGTCCCCCATGACCTCTTGGTCAATGGCACTGTGCTCACATTCTCTCCAAGAGATAGTCATCCTACAAAAAATCATTAATTTTGTCACTAGGTTCATTTTTTGCAATCACGGTCTGCGCATACGCGACTTCCCTTTTGGACAGTCGTGTATCATACGCGGGTTAGTCCACATGAACCCGCGTATGCGCAGAATGATAAATCAAAACAAATCATTTCAATGGTGAAAAATCAAAATTTTTAATCTATTAATGGATGAAATTAATCGCAAAGATGAATTTAAGGCTTACCTGACTAATTTGACAAAGATTGACGACTGTTTGCTCCTGATTTGAGGAAAGATGTTTTTTCTCCAGAGCTCTTTTCTCCAATTCAACAAAGTAACAATGAACCAAATATGAGGTAAAATGTGTATTTATGCCTAGAAATTGAATTTTTTTTTCAAAATTTCATTATTCTTAGTTTTCACATCTGTATTAAGCCGCATAACCTAGTTGCTTACAAGTGTTGGAATGGGTATATTGTCATGTACATTTTGTTGACTTTGAGATTTTTTTTGGTTTTTGAATCCATGACCACTGACAGGTATATGATCTTAATTTTCATATAGGTTATGAAATCCACTTTCTGTTGCATTCTGCATTCTAGCCTCCATTCTGATCACTTGCCATAGGGTCGATCCCATCATGTCATGAGTACTCAACCCATTTCACTCGCCGATTATTTAACCATGACTTGGTGGTAGAGCCTTCCTTTACATGGGCTTCCTAGTTAGTTCCTCACTAGCACTGGTTGCCCATGCTACACTTTATGTAGGCTCGGGAGTCCTCTTTAGTCCCGCCATGAATTATATGTTGAAGCTTCATCCTTCTTATTATTCATTATCATTTTTCTGGCTATTACCCTAGAGGCTCCTTAGTGTTCTTCAGTTGCATTACTACATTACATATTGACTACTTGTTTATCTTGGCCTTTAGCTAGCTTCATTTGGACTCGATGTTTAAGCCATATTTTGACCTTGACTCTCTGTACAAAGTTGGCCTTTGCAAAGCACTTAGCTATTGAAACTTTATACCCTTGTTACCCATGGATGGAACACTCCTTTGAGTATTGCTTACCAGTTTCTGCCACCTTGCATTGAGCATAGGATTGTTCCTATCCCAGGAAATAGTGCATTTGTTTCCTGATACTCATTCTATCCTTTGTACCACAACATTATTTTATTCTTTTTTAGGCTTACTATATGAAAAAGAAAAAAAATCAAATATGTTTAAAAAAAAGAGTGGGAACAAGATGTTACTTCATATTTTGATGGCAGTTACAGTATCAATTTGTCGCCCTTGAAGAAAGCACATAACACTATGTCTTTTCCTCATTTGGGATGGTTTTAGTTGTTGACCTAGGTGATGCCATAATCTTGTTTCATGAGTTAGTTCTCCCTCGGTTGGTTATCTCTTCCAATCATATGGACAGTTCGTTTTTGCCTCCTCCATAACAGAATTATACATTGTCATTATTTACTGCCATGGTCATCATGAGTCGTGCTTTTGTTCAAGGGAATTTAACCCTGAGTCAGCCATTCTACGGTGTCTCTTGACTTATTATTCAGGCCTTCTTGGTTTTTTCATAATCTTGTACTATCACATCAGATGTTTGGTCTTTTTCTCATGTTGGTTTGAGAAGGTCTCCATTGACTTCTTGCTGGTGGGTTTCTCTCTTATTGACTACGACATCTTGCTCTGAGAGTAAACCTAAAGCCAGACCCTAGCCCTGTTTACATCATTGATAGGTGACCTTGTGCTCAGAATTTGATCATCATTATGGGTCTTTGATTGAGTGGTTTTCCTTGTGTTCAACGTCAGCATACATTATCACACTTAGGATTCGTGCAGTACCTTGGTTTCCATTTGACCCTATCGGTGGATATCTCGCCTCTTTGTCAGCTTTCATTATTGGTTGGTTGAGAGGGTTTCTTCCATGTGCTAGCTTCATCTTGTGCATGTTAGAAACGTACTTCAGGTTGGTTCCTTCACTCTACTTCATTCGATTCCTTCCAAATCTTGGCCTATGGGTTACACTCACGCTGGACTGATGTGGGATGCCTCAATGCCTTCCTTACAGTAGATATTTTCCCATCGAATCCGACTCATTTCTATGGGAATAAGGTCTAGAGTCTTTTTTTCAGTACCTTATGGTTTGTAGTCATCAGTGGTAGACTCTTCACTGTCAACAATGAGGATTCATTATTGCCTACTGATCGATAGATTCTTACAAGTGTTCGACTTCAACTCATTTATTTTCACTTGTTAGATTGTACTAGGGCACCTTGACACTCATTATCATTATCGGTGGGTTGTCTCGCGTTTGTTAATGGTTTTCATTATTGACCGGTAATCAAACGATTTCTCACATGGTCGACTTCGACTCATTTATTCCCATTGTGTAGAATTGTGCAATAGTGATTAGTGAAGACCTTGAGTTTGCATCAACATGCTTCGGTTCACTTTTGACAGTTCATTCAGTTTCTGCAGTGATGTCATCCACCCTTATATGTTGTAGTTTCAGTACAACAACATCTTATATTTTGGCTCCCGAGTTGCATGATTGTACCATGTATTCCACCTCTTATGATTTGGTACCTGGAGATTCAGTTACTTATGTGATCAAATATCTACTACAACATCATTGATCAGTATTCTTGTACTTGATTTTTGACTTATACTTCCGAGAAGTGCTCAAATGATTAACTATGTGCTTTCCAGTTCAGTTATACTTATATACATTTTGGATCTATATACATGATTTTCTTTCACTGAGCATGGGTATGCCCTCCTCAGATATGAGTTGATTCTTTAACTTCTTTCATTTATTTTTGACAGGCTAAAATCTGGTGATGTCCTCTCTTGTCTTCGCAAGGTTCTTTCTATGCACATAATATATTTCAGCCATCGTGTAACCCTTCTGACCTCATATATTAGGGGGCATATTTTATAGCATCATTTTCCACCCTCATGTGACTAATGATTTTCTCTTTGGCCCTAGGCACCCTTTCCCTCTAGACTTGAACAAATTCATAAAAAGCAGTGTTAAAAATCCCATACGTGGTTATGCCTAGACTTTTCTGCGTATATACGTGAGTCCGTTCATACTTTTCCACATATGCCATTTAAATAATTAAAAATATATATAAATTCCTTATTTTCATGGTAGGGTGATGGTTATTCTCGTAATTCAACCACCCCAGCCCGTGGCCCAACTGTTTCCAACTGTTGAAACTACTTTGAGAGAGTATAAAATCCCCTCACGTGTATGGCCTAAGGGAGGGAGAAAAATATAGAAATTATACTCTGTTGAATCCCTATTTCAAGTCTAATGTTCCTGTGCCTCCTACACTTCCCAGGTATATTCAACAGACCATTGTTTTCTTGAAGATGATCATCATCCTATATGACATCTTGTGTGCACACATCTTGGAAGAATCCTAGCAAGGTGAGGGCTAGACGGATCTAGAGGATGGTCTACTCAAAAGCCATGGAAGGATTGAGGTGATCTCTCCATTTTCTATTCTTGTACATGCCATTTATAATAAGAAGAACCATCTTGTTCCTGAATATTCACATGTTAGTATCTCGTTATATATTTGTAAATATTGTAGGTTAAACATTCCATATTACTTATATGATATTATACATGAATTATACTGACATTTAGGAACAATATATGCTATAAAACTAGTGTTTTTTGTTTTTTCTTTCTTGATTTCCAGATTACGAAGCATGAGGAGTTACTGGGGTTTTTAACCCTGCGGGATCTACATCAAACGTAGGACTTTTGGGTAAGTTCCGCAATTTATTAAATCTAGTTTTCAGCATAAAATATAGGTTAAGTGAGTCCTTATTGAATGGTATGACCCTGATCTGTGAAGGTTGCCGATCCAAAAACCTTTAGGGATTTATTTCCCGAAACAACTTTATAGCTTGAAGTAAAGGAATTTTGATGCAAATATTTTTCAATTTTTCTAGCATGTCACAATCGGGTAAAATGATTTTCCTTTTTGGAAAGGGGGATATTGTAGGGAGATAGAAGGTTTCTCTAGTAGGGGAATTATATGAGTTTATTTTATTTGGTTGTCACCTATTTGAATAGGAACATTTTCCTTTGGAGGATCCTTTCCTTGATCAAGGGATGTGTATTTTTCAAGAATATTATCCTCTTTAAATTATTGGATGACAAATGGTGGTGATTTTTTCTACAAAAAACTTCCAGATCTAAGCTAGACATCATTCAGACCTAGATGAGCTATCATGCAGGCTCAAAATTATTGACCCTTAACATTGTAAATGGGTTGTTGAGGATTTTTATTGTTTGTGTTTAGAAGTGGTTGAGCAGGTTGTTGATTATAATTTTGAGGAAATGGAGTAGATGGAAAAGGAATTGGTTGCTTGACAATCAGGGTTGAAAATGTGGTTGAGAGGGTTATGAAGGATGAGGGGGATAATATTGTAGTTGGTATTGAGGATATTTCTATTGGAATTAAGGATACTGAGTATTTCTACCATAAGGTTTTTGCCAACCTTGTTCCCAATATGGATTTTGGGGTTGAGGTGGCCATGTTTTCCAAGGCATAGGTTCATTCCAATTTCACCATGGTTGTGTATAGGATTGACATTGAGCACTGGGACCTCATGACATACCTTATTGTTGAGGTTACCAAGGCCTCTTAGAAATAAAGAAAATTGATTCAACTTGATTTTTTCCTGCTTCATCTTGGAAAAAAAACTTAAGCCAAAGTATTTAAGGATATTCTTTGGTATCATGGTTTTCTCCACATGCAACACAGATATCAACACTATCAAAATGACATTCTCGTAGAGCATGACTTTTCCTACGCCTGGGACATAAAATAGAACATGAAATATTCTTGGATTTTTGTTTGTTTTGTATCTTCAAAGTATCTAGTTGTTTACTAATATTACCAAGGATATCCATTTTAAAATTGTCAAGAAAATTTCCTAGTTCTTCTCTAATTACTATTCCATATGTAGGTTTTCTTACTCTTGACATGACTGGATCTATTGGGTTCTTATAATATCTTGCCCTAACCCTTGAAATATGTTTTCATAACTCACATATTTCATCAAATGATTGTTGGGAGACATTTCCTTTGCTCATTAAACGAAGAACATCAATCCACTCATCCCTTATAATATTTAGAAAATGAGTTTTTAGTGTCTCTTCATCTAAGTTGTGCATTTTATCCCATTTTATATTGTAGGAAAATCTCTCCACCAAATCTTCAAGGTTTTCATCCTCCCTTTGAACCATCTTAAATACCTCATCCTTAAGGCTACATTGCATACAATAGTCCTTGCATATTTCTAGGAATATACTCTTCATTGCATCCCATGTTCTAATAGAATGTGTTCCTAGACCCATAAACCATTTAAGAGTTGCATATTTTGAAGTGGTAGGAAGAAATTTCAATTTTTGAGTATTAATTAAATAATCATATGATCTAAATAGTACCTTAAAATAAAATAAAAATGTTTTGGGATCCTCTGTTGTTAAGCCATGAAAATTACAAAGGATAAAAGGTGAAATATTTTTCATGGTGGCTATGGTATCCTCATCTAAGATGGGAAATACATAAGGATCTTCATCTCCACCTCTATCACCGCAACCCCCTTTACCACCTCCTCTATCACCTGCTCTATCTCCTCTTCCTCCTCTTCCCATACCAATCCTCGGTCCTCCGTCTCAATTATGTACTTCTCCTTCCCCTTCACTTGCAATTGTAGATTATTTATAACTAATGTAAGATTCAACAATGGGATTGCCTACTTCTTCCTATAGCTCTTCTTTAAGGGTATATTAGAAAAAATTTCCTCCTCCTCTTCACTAAGCACTTCAAACTCCTGTCCTGTGAGTTGTTCACATTTTGAAGAGAGAAATATAATTCCTTATGTAGGGGATTTAGTTTCTTCAACTACAAATTTTGTAAATGAGGTTGGTGAATCCATGGGATGAATTACGGATCTATATACTTCAAGAAGTCTATGTATAATTTCTATGGATGGAATGCAAGTGTCAGTGGATAGTGTAGTAATACATGGCCTAGAGGGGGTGGTTGATTATGTTTATATTGAACTATGTCCTCTACCTCTACTTACAAATCCACCCTAGAATCATGTTCTTTATACATGCATTCTAAATTATTTTAATATGATTTTAACTATGTATCTAGAAAATGAATGTATATAATATGATATGAAAATAAAAAATAAAATGCTATATACACTTCCTCGTAAAAATTTCCAAAATGATGAACAACCTAATTGATGATTAAATTACTTTATGAATTGTCAACCAAGGTTCATGTACTTGTGAAGTGCATGGGCACAATATATGTTAGGTGTTTGATTTGCGATTATAAAATGACAATGAGACTTTTAATATATTATAGAAATTTCAAATTGATCTCGATTGGATCATTATATTCCTTGTCACCATATCGATGCATTTTGAGTGGGAATAGTGGAGGAATCAACTCATGGGACCATTTTTACTAGCAGGACCCAGTTTGGAAAAATGGGGTGTGAAACCTTCCAGGAGCATTTTGAGACATCAAATAACTTTTTTTAGGGTTAAATTTTTGCTACTTAATTTCATGCATTTTCACGCTATTCTAGACAAAAATACCTTTCCAACGACGTAATAATCACATCAATGAGAGTCTGTATGAAAACATTATGCCACTCAGAAGTTGACCTTCCTATTTTCACACCTATAGTTCATGAGGATGCCATGTCAGCCCAATTATTAATGGAAAAGGGGATAGCCACATGATTCTGATGTAAAATAATCTAAAAGAGTCTATTTTGTAACTCTAGTTAAGAGTTGATGTAGTCAAAATTAACCACTAGTATGCTATCGAGATGTGTTATAACCGGGCCACTAGGAGGAAGAAGCATTCCATTCTTTCGAGATAATTTTTTTCCATAGTTGAACAAAGATAGCCAGGAGAGATAGGAATTAGAGTAAACAGAGATGATATGTGCACTGTAGAAGCCCACAGGCATTGCTTCTTTATACCTGTAGCCATATTTCCAGACATAGAAGGAGTGCAAAGCAACCTCACCTTCGAGTTAGGTTTTCTCATGAAAGGGTTTCTTAGAGAGCATATCTTGTGTCTTATGTGTGTGTGATATTACCTCGTTATCTTTTTTGCATAATTTAAATTCGTACACATGCACTAATTATAATTAAATCTACAGATCTCAAATTTTAATAAAACTGTTATAGTGTAGAATCTCATAATTTTAATATAATATTATTAGATATGTTGTGACAAACTATCCAATGGAATATATACAGAAATTTAAAAATAATTTGGTACTAGATACAATTATCTTTTAGGTATTCTTGTGGAGATTGCAGGGATCTAGATCAGTAGGGCAAAAAATAATAAAACCCTAAACATGGTCGACAAATCTATAAACGAACCTCGTGAGCCTGCAGGGGTGAGGTTTTCACTGCTCAAACAATAAGTCATGAATATAAACCACAACGTAAACCTCCTCATGGTGGCCCTAAGAAATAATATGGGGATATTTGAAGAATATGAGGATTCAAATGTAGAGGAAAAATCAAAAGGGGGATCGAGAGATCAAGAAGACACAGAGAACGAATCGAAGAAAAAACCTGGAAAATATCGACCTAGTTCAAGTGTCGTAAATCAATCCCTGTTTAAAGTGGAAGAAAAAGTTGATATCAGGTTGTATCATGGAGAGAACGATGCCCTGGAGTTGAAACATTGACTACAACAACTAGAAGTTTATTTTAGTTTCCATCATATCGAGGAAGGGAAAAATATCTCATTTGTGTGGATGAAATTTGGGGGTTATGGACTCACTTGGTTGGAGAGCCACACAAAAACCCTGAGGTTGGAGGGAGAACCTTCAATGAATAAGTGGGAGGATTTAAAACCCATCATTAATTCACATATTTATCCCATTGGGTATGTGGAGGACTAGTAGATGCAGTTTCATTACTTAAAGCAAAATTTGGGCCAAAGTGTGTTGGATTACACCACAAAATTCAGAAAGGTGGCTATAATGTTGGGTATCTCTCCAAAGAACCCAGATATACTCCTCAAGAAATTGGGGGGTCTTCACCGCCATATGCATGATCAAGTGATGTTTTTCAAGCCTAAATTGGTGGACGAGGCTTGTGTACAGGCATAGTACCTGGAGAAAATAGGCCCGAAAAGAGCACAATCAAGTGGATCGAAGAAAAAATATAAACTAAAGAACTTATAAGGATGGGAGGAAGAAACAAAAAGGGGGAAATATAAGAACAATATAGCCACAAAACACCAGTGAAAATATCATAGCAACCACTACAACCATTGCAACATTGATGGACATACAAAGGAGAAGTGTTGGAAGTTGCATCCATAGCTAAACCTGAAGAACAAGAAGAAAGATAACAAGAAGAAGAATCTCATGGCCACTCATTTCAAAAACGAAGTTGAAAGAAACTTGGATGTGTATGAGAAGATCGTCTACAAATCAGTAAAAAAAGAGGTGAATAAGAGTAGCCTTTAGCAACAGGAAGATAAATAAATGACCAAACCCTTCCATATAAATATATAGGTCAATAAGACAAATATTGATGCTATGTTTGATCAAGATCACAAGCAAATATCATTACAGAAAATTTGGTCAAGAATTTGGGGCTAGAAGTTCGTGATTATCTAAACCCATATCCATTAGGATGGGTAAATAAGGATGCCTAGCTGAAGGTAAAAAAATAGTGTAGAATTAGATTTTCTATCAGTGATGATTTTATTGATTAAGTAGATCTAGATGTCATTCCCCTTGATGTATGTGGAGTCGTATTTGGGATTCCATACTTATACATGCGAGATGCAATATTCATGAGGAGAACCAATCAATACCATCTCATCAAGGATTGAAAATTATTCACCATCAACGTCCACAAAGGCAAGTCAAAAATTTCACTCATAAGTGCCAACCAAGACAAGAATGATTGGTCAGTTCCAACAAGAGGTATGTTTTATTATTTTTAAGAGAAATTTAGTCTAAAGGGGATTCAATAAGAGGTAAGGCATACGTGGACGGATGTACTAAGAAATATAAACAAGAATTAGAAGATTGGTTACAACCATACAAGGATGTGTTTCGAGATCCTTAAGGGTTACCACCTAAGAGAGAAGTGGAGGACAAGATCCAACTATTTCCATACTCCCAATTGCCAAATATTAGGTTGTACAAGAAGTTTGTTATAGAAGCAAGTGAGGTGAAGAAATAGTTGCAACAATTGCTGGAAGAGGGTGTCATTCAAACGAGTACATCACCATGTGGGTGACGCATCATCATTGTGCCAAAGAAGGACGAGAATTTGCAGATGTGTATAGATTACAAGGCGTTGAATAAAATCATGCTCAAGAATAGATACCCCCTGCCAATGATAGAAAATATGCTAGATTAGTTGCAGCAAGAAAATTACTTCACCAAGCTGGGCTTGAAGTCTGGATATCAGTAGGTTTGAGTCAAAGAAGAAGATACATGGAAGATCGCCTTCAAAACTAGGCAATGTTTGTATGAGTGGTTAGTTATTCCATTTGGCCTATGTAATGCACCAACTACATTTATGAGATTAATGAATGATGTATTGTTCCATTTTATAGATTCATTTGTTATTATCTATTTGGATGATATATTGGTATATAGTGCTACCTGGGAGGAGCATATGTCACATTTGACATAGGTGCTAGAAACATTGAAGAAGCACCAACTACTAGCAAATCCCAAGAAGTGCAAGTTTGTGCAACAATATTTGGTGCATCTGGGGCATGTGATTAGTGGTGGCAAGATGAAGATATATCCTTACAATATGGAGGCCATTATGAAATGGCCCATGCATACTAATGTTTATGAGGCCAGGAGTTTCATTTGGGCAACACAATACCTGAGGAAATTCATAGCCTCATTTTCAGTGGTAGTGGCATTGCTCCACACCATAACAACAAGTGGCAAGAGTTTTTAGTTGGGAAAAGGTCAACAATGGGATTTAGAGGAGTTAAAGAAGAAGATAAGTTAAGCACCAGTTTTGACATTACCAAACTTGTAGTAGCCTTTGAAAGTGGAGACATATGCGAGTGCATATGCTATGGGATATTTCTTGATGCATGGAGGAAGGTCTATATGTTACCATTCTGAAGCTTTTCATGGGGTATTTATTAACTACCCTACGTATGATAAGGATATCTATGCCATGGTGTAAGATGTGAAGAATTGGAAGCACTATCTGATGGGAAAGGAGATTGTAATCCACACATATCACTAACCATTACAGTACTTGCAGGCCCATAGTAAGATACAACAGACCAGGCATTACAAGTGGATAGGGTTTTTACACTAGTTTCATTTGGCAATCACGTATAAGAAGGGAAGCACAAACAAGTTGACTAACATGTTGTCAAGGCCATCCACATCAAAGATCACAACTTTGGGGAATATTATGCACATGAAGAATTTTTCCCTTGATGCATACAAAGAGGCATATTTAGAAGATGAGGACTTTAAGAAGGTGTATCAACAATTGCAAAGTTAGAGTCATGTGCACGATGGGGATAGCACCATTGACTACCATCTCCAGTATGGGTTACTCTATAGAATGGCTAAGCTATGTGTTCTAAATGTGAGCGATTGCAACTGATTAGAGAGGCTCACACCTCCAAGGTTGCAGGGAAATTTGGTGTAGGGAATATCGTGGCTCACTTACAGAGGTATGTGTATTGGCCCAAGATGCATGAGCAAGTAGCTAGGTTCATAAGAGGATACATGATTTGTCATACCAACAAGCCTAGAAATAGGAAACAAGGTCTATATCATCCCTTAATTGTACCTACTCATCCTCGGGAAAACATTTACATGGAATTTGTGGGAGGTTTACTTACAACTAGGAAGGGACATGACTACATGTTCGTGGTAGTTGACATGTTCAGCAAGATGTGTGTTCTACTATTGTTACACCAAATTTTGTTTATCTAACCATTTACAATTAGATGGATCGAAATACACCATGTAAGACCAATTTTAGCATAGTAAAATTGATTTCACTATAATAAATAATTTAATAAACCATAGTTTATTAAGTTATTTCTGGTCCAAATAGAAAACCCCATGAGGAATAATTAATTAAACCTCTATTTAATAATATTCTTGGTCATATTTAACCCAATTAATGGGAAATAAATAAATTCTTCATTGTTTATCTTATTATTCTCTAGGAATAATTAATTAGATCACTATTTAATTAATATTCCTTGTTAAATTTGACTAAATCATTTAGGACTAATAAAATAAATCATTATTTGTTAAATTATTCCTTGATCCCATCCTTGAAATGATAAATACATATTTTATTTTTTTATTGTTTCTCAATAAAGGGATTTAACCAATTTAAATTACTGTTCCCTCTAACAAAATATAGTAAAATATTCCAAGCAGTTAGATGTAGATCTTGGTTAATAATATTTTATTATGCACCATTATCAAGGATAACTCAATATTTTGTTATAAATAGGAGGGTTTTTCCATTCATTAGTTGCCTTTGATCCTTTTATCATAGTCGGACTTTGATCCTCTTATCATTGTCATACTTTGATTTACTTTTATTTTCTTTTTGCTTATTGAGCTCCCTTTGAGTTCTACACGTCTTGGGTATTCTACACCATTGAGAGAGAAACTCTGAAGCTGAAGCGTTTGAGGATAGCCAAGAACCCATCCCATTGAGAGGGAATGTATTAATTCCCTTTCCAGGTGTCAATATAATACAAAAAATTCTTTATAATTCTTGTCCTGTCCATTGGATATTTTGGAGAAACTCTTATTTCATTTTGTTGTTTAGCTGCTTTATTTGCATAGATATGGGTTTATCTTGCATTTTTTTCGACCATATATTGCAGATCTAAGAAGTTAGACAACCACATTTGTTGTTAGGGTTGTTTGTCATGTGCAACTAAAGTGATCTCTTTTCATACACTTGCGTTAATAATTCATACTAACAATTGGCGACTCCACTGGGTTTTATTTAGATTTCCTGCGTGATCATATTCTTTAGTACCTAGGGTTTTTATTCAGCTATTTTTTAGCCACTTAATGTTTTTTTTTTACCTTTTATACCCTAAAATAGTAAAAAATCTAACTTCTGCATGTTTATGGGTGTTTTCCGTAGGTAACAAGTAGCAGTTGCGTCACAGACGACAAATTTTTTCTGCAACCTGCTGTCGAGACTCATGGAAGTGCAACTTGCAATTTTTAGCCCAAAACCTATGATTTTAGGCCCCAGATAGCACCTATTAGGTGAAATAATATGAGTTCACCAGCCTACAAGTCAATACCTACGAGTTGCAATTTTTTGCGGGGGTTTTCCTGCAATTTTCAGGTTTTGCCGCAAGCACTGTTCATGATCGTCTAACCTCTGTCTCCACCTATCATAGGCCTAGATATGCTCAGTTTTTCTTTTTGAAGTGGGAGCAAGCCCCTTAGGGTTTCAATACACTTCCACATTTTTAGGAAGGGCTTAACTGACTGAGTAGTCTGAGATTTTGCAGCGCTTTCAGAAACTTTTCAGGGTCTGATCCCTCTTTCTTTCAGATCTATTTATATCAGTTATTATCTCATCCAAAACTCCCTCTTGAGTATTTTTTTACCTCTCCCTTAAGGGCCCTCTTGTTTCCCTTATGGTTTTAACCTATCGCCTCCCATTTTGCAGTAGTTTTCCCTTTGGTTTCTTGATGTTTTATGCACCTCTTTTTTAGCAGATCTGAGTCATTAGATCCCTGTCCCTTAGAATGTACATTTTTTGGCATGAAATTGTGTGTTTTGAGTCAATTTTTCCTGCCTCTTAGAATGATTGCTTGGGAGCCCTTCTTTTTGGGTTGAATTTATGCATCTCTAGTTGTTTATTTTACCGTCATTTCAGTTTTATTTACAATTATACAACATTTTTTCTTTTTCTTTATACACAACCATCTAGTTTTGATTAAAATTAACACACCAATCACACACACACATACCTAAAGCAAAGAGTGTTTGGTTTACACTACCAAGCTAAGACATAAACATCGTAATTAATTTATCTGCCCCTCTGCACCTTTGTTTATCTCTCTTCTTTATTGGGTTACTTGTGTCTTGCGATCATTGCAACCCTAAGGCATTTATCTTGGAGACTCATAGGCCTTAATCCTTAGTTTCTGTTAGGAAGAATTACCCCACCTCGTCGACGACGCGTTAGTCCTCCGCCGAGTCCCTATACCGACTCTGATTCTGGTCCATTAGGCCCTCATTCTGATTTCGAACCAATTTCCCCTTTACCTCATTCTCCCACATTGTCAGGTGGAAATGTAGGTACTGGTTCTAACGTTAGTGGTAGACCTCACCCTAACTCTAGAGATGCTAGAAGTGGAACCAATACCGGAACCATTCTGGCTACTCCCTTGCTACCTTTTATGGTAGGTTTGAGCCTCCCCAATTTTAACCAGTTAATTAACGACCCTATACACCATGATATAGGTTGGCTTTTTATGCCAACTAAGCTTCCTTCTAAAATCCCTAAGTTCAAAGGAAACGTTGGGGAGAACCATACTAATCATGTCCTCTCCTTTCACATGTGGTGTTCATCCAATTCTATCATTAATGACTCTATCCGTCTTCGGTTATTACAACGTACACTCACTGGAGACATTGCAAAGTGTTAAGTGGACCAGGCCTCTGCCTCACATTCCACTTTTTCAACCCTTGCTAAAGCGTTTCTGTCCTACTTCTAGCTACCTCTTCGATATGATACAAGTACTGATTTTTTGACCGCATTCCGTCAAACCTCTGCCACCTACCTTCTGGACCATGTCCAAGGATGGCATAGAAGGAGGAGCTTATGTCAAGCTCCCACATTCAACGACAATGTCTATATGGATTGGTTTCTCAGAACGATTTTTTATTTTATTGGTAAATATGCCACATCTTACTTTCCTCAGAAAGAGGAAGAAACTCTCCAAATCACATTGAAATATGACTTGATCTACACCGAGTCTGGTTATGTTTATACCGTCTTACCGTATCTTCCCAAACCTGGTGGTGCAAATGCACTGAGGGCATCTCACACCACTGTTAGTATCATTGGATCTCTTTCACATTCGTATACTCACCCTCCCATGGGTTATGGTTTCCCTCAGAGAAGGGCCATCTCCTCTAGTACTTATCCCCCTCCCAGCAACATTTATCTAGGACAAAGCACATTTACCCCATTGCATCAACCGATGTCAGGGCATTTGATTGCTCAACTCGTTTACCCCAGTGTTTACCAACCTCCCTTTTATCTGTATCAACAACCTGGTGCTCCAGCCCCTCTACCATTAGCACCCCAGCCTCCCATGCCTTCTCAACCTCTGCCACAACAACCACCTCCACCTTTGAATCAAGTGTATGCATAGTAAAGCACGAAAGATCCTCCAAAGTCCAAGAAAAAGAGGAAAGGAAACCAAAATAAACTAGCGCAAGGTAATCAAGGGCACCAAGGGAACCCACCAAACACTAACAACTATCAGCATGGAAATAAGCCCAAGCAGGATGGGCATCTTCGTGCAAACAAGACTTTTTCTTGTTGGGGTTTCCATGGCCATTATACTCACGATTGTCCCCTTTTACCCAAAATGTGTCAGTTGAGGGAAGCACAAGCAACATCTAGAGGACAAAAAGCCATGGTTTCGGCTCCAAATACTGCGCTTGTTCAACTGACTTTTTTTACTGATCCTTTCCCTCAGCAAGGATATGTGGCTGCCCAACCCCCTCAACGTCAGGCCACTCCTCAAACCTCATAGTTTGGTACCTCTGATTACCAGAATATCATGATGAATTCTGATGTGGTTAATATCGCTGATGTCAACCTTCAAACTTGGTCGCACCAATATGGCAAGCCACCTACTTCCTCTACAACCGAGTCTCAAACCAATGTTTCCAAAGAGTCCAGTTTGACACCCAATATGCCTTTACAGAGCCCTCAACCACAAGAAGAGGTCCTTCCCAAGATCCCCAAAGGGCCATTATGACAAACTATTGCTTTCGCCAAAGCCGCCCATAATTACAACATAATAGATGACTTAGCACAATCTCCTGCTGCTATGTCAACGCTGAAAGTCCTCCAATCGTTCCCTTCACAACGTAAAGATCTATTATCTTCTTTAAGAGTTGTGGATCCTTCAGATGATCTTTTGATCGTCTTTGATGTTGACAAGTCAGATCATCCCCCCTTACCTTCACCCGTCGTCTTCCAAATACTATTCAAGTTTCATAACACCCATGTTTCGTGTTGTATCATGGACGAGGGTGCATCCACCTGCGTGATGTCCACCTCTATTTGGAATTAACTTGGATCACTTGAGTTATCCCCATCCACCATTACTTTTTTTGCTTGGGATGGTCACTCTTCTCAGCCCCTTGGCATGTACTGCAATTGTCCTGTCACTCTTGTGGGAAAGCCTGTTTGTATTGACATTGAAGTCATTAATGCCCCCTTGGATTAAAACATCCTATTGGGTCGTAGCTACACCTATTTGATGTATGTTGTCTCATCTGCGGTTCATTGTAAGATGTTATTTCCTCACAATGGAAATATCACTACCATTGATCAGTTTACATATTACGAACCGAATTCTCAGCTCTCCCCCGAGTCTATCATATCTTCGGTAGCTGATAAGTAATCATTCACACCTCTTACCAGTGTTTCACCTCGATTCTATAAATATTCCACCTTTCTAGGTGCTTTCCCTGGTCCCTCCCCTCTTATCGCAGATCCTAGCTCATCGAATGTTTGCATGATGCAATCATCTCGGACTAGCCACAAGAGGTTCATTTCAACCACCCGGTAGCCTACGCCTCTACAACCTACTGGCGGTCACTGAACGAAGCCTGTAGGGCCTTCCTTTCAAGAACTGTCATCTTCTGTTAGTGTCTCTTCCACTCCTTTTCAACCAGGAATGGTTCCCCCTAGCCTTAAACAGTTGGGAGCCATTCCACCAGGCCATTACCGTTTCGGTCATATACCGTTTTGCACTCCCCCCTTTGGAGTATTTTCGGTGCCTGTTATCGCTACATTGATCCTTCCCAATTTGACCCTAGGATCCTAGTCTGGTACATCTATCCTCTAGTTGAAACCTTACCTGGTCAGCTCAAACCTTATATCGCTTTGACCCTAGTCCAACTAGTCGCCACGACCCCTACCTTTGCTTCAGTGCCTCAGCCACCTCAACATGAATCTACTCCTATTGCGAAATCATATGGTTAGGGGGGAAAAGAAAAAAAGAAGGAACCTAAGGATAAGGCTTCCCAAACAACTCCTGCTCCTCCTAAGCCTCCAAAGAAGTCACCTCTGTGCGCTTTGTGTGATGTTTTTGGGCATGCTACCCAAAATTGTCCTGAACTTCCTCTTCTCAAACCTGTGGTCAACGAAACGTTTCCTGAATCCGATATCCTGGAGGTCCATGTTACCTTACCTGAATCAGCTAAGAAACTAAAAATGTTGTGCATGAATCACCCTTGTGCTTTATGTGATCTTTATGGCCACTATTCTCACCTTTGTCCTCGTCTTGAAGATTTTCGCAACACTCTTGAAGTCGTCCACCGAATCGAGATCGAACGTAGCGAACCTGCTACTCCTCTACTCATGCATTTGGCTCAGATTGAACTTGAGGACATTGTCATACCTCCACCCGATGTCAAGATGATGAAACCTTCAACCACCACCATCTATCCGTCATCATCCATGAGATCCTTGGCGGAAAACCCCTCTGGGGCATTCCCTTCTGTTTCGACTGAACCTCCTTCGACGATCACCTTGGGCTCAACATCGGTAGATGCTTCATCTACTAGCTCTTTGCATACCCTTCGTAAAGATGCATATGTGAACCATATCTCTCATTATGATGCATTAGGTAGCCCTGCCGCATCATGTGGTCTTTCTGCTGCTAGTTCCCCATATTTCATTCTAATGAAGACATTATGGAAGCAATGATCACCCTTGACTTTCCTTGGGATGATGTGCACCACCATGCATACTTCCTTTCGTGGCAGTCACTTGACCAATATGCTATGGAATCTAAATACTTCATCTCCGATGAGGTCGTTCGGTATAGAAATCCCATCCCTGCACCCGATGCTTTCGAAGAAGAAAACATTGCCTTGGGGGCACTTTGCGCCCCAGATGAAATTGAGGCTTACACAAAGCTACTCAAAGAATTCTGCAATTTTTTTTCCAGGTCCTATTCGGAGAGGCCCGGACATGATCCTGCCACTATCGAACCTCATATTGACACATGGCCCAATGCCTATCCTGTCTGTCAAAAGTTGAGACACATTTCTGGATAAGAGGCTCTCAAAACTGCAATCGATAAGGTCAAGCAGGATGGTTGTTCCTATCCCATTCTCAAGAAAACAGGAAACATTCATGTCTGTATGGAATTTTGTGACCTAAATAAAGCTTTTCCCCACGACAACTTCCCTACACCATGTATTGACCATATCTTTAACAAGTGTAAGGGGCGTAGAAATGTTACCCATAGCATCCGCCATGTGTGTTTTATTTCTGCCATGCATTTAGGTTTCTTGAATTTTCCATCATATTCTCCTTTGTTGTCTTGTGATGCCTTTCAGATGGATCCTTCATCCACATTGTACATCTACTATGCCAACGATGTAGGTCGCTACTCGTGGAATCTAGCCTTGGCATCCTAGGCCAATTTTACCCCCATACATTCATTAGTACTTTCCAATGGCGTATGTATTTCATATGCCACCAATAATTAGGGCGAATATGCTGCAATGATAGGTTTATTAGTCGACGTGCTTTACCATCGCATCCTTCATCTTCATTTTTGTTTAGATTCCCTAATGCTTGTTAGAAAATTGATTGGTATTTATTGTGTGCATAACCCTCTCCTTTTTAGAATATATTTACGAGTGAAACCCTTAATGCGTGAATTTGAAACCATTAGTTTCAGTCAGGTACCTAGAGCCCAAAATCACTATGTAGACAACATTGCAAACAATATTCTAGATTGGCACTTCTCACATGCATTCAACACAAGAAAATAAAAATAAAAAAACAGAAAAACACATGCGCATAATATATAAAATATGCATATCCATAATATGTTTCCAAAAAATCATAAATGTTTTGGAGTCCTCTACTCTAATACATCTGACATGCCCATAGCATGTTACAAAAATCAACACTGGGGGCACCTCATGTCCCTACATTTAATCACAATCTGGATGGTACTGAGCCAATGGCTTGGCTCGTGTAGCCTACAGATCTCACATATAATGTCCAATAATCGACATGCGCCTCATGACCGCTCGTCACTCTGAGGGTAGACCAACACATGACTCAATGTGTTGATCAACGGTTGTCACTGATGTCAACCCAAGAAGCACTAGGGGCTAACCCAATATTGCATGGGAATTTTGACCTAAAAAATTAATATAGTCTGGGTAAATAATTCTTTTTATGGTTTCTACTTGTCGAGATGTTTCCGTTGATATATGGCACGCCATGTAATTCTTCACGGTTTGAGATATATTCATGTTTGAGGTTTGTACCCCCATTTAGTGGGCTAAAACCACATGGGGTTGTGGCATGGGTCATTGAAAAGTCATAATTAATATTTTTTAAGCTCCTAGAATCCCTCCCACGTTCACTTGTTGAAGCCCCTCTCAACCTAAGAATTTATATAAATTGTGATCCTCATATATTCCTCATGCAAGGGATTTCGACTTCTGAAACAGGTCATCGTGGAATTTTCTCTCTAAATTTTTTCTACGAATGTTTAGAAGCTGAAATTTTTATGAGGCGAAGCTGAAATCCTGAGGAAGCTACCATGAAAATTTCATATCAAGGTGTACACAATATTTTCAGAGATATGATCTGTGGAAGTTAGTGTTTTTGCAGGCTCTTGAAATTCATCTCAAAGAAGTGACCTTGGGAAAATCGTCATAACTCTCTCTCTGAGTATCAGAATGGAGTTCCATAAAAAAAGGCAGATAGTGCATAGACTTTAGTTTTCACTCTATCAATTTTAGATTTGAATGAAGAAACAGTGACATGTGGCATGCCATACAAGTTTGTTCTTCTGAAACAGTCCATAATTAGGGCATTGTGAGAGATTGGGTATAACTCTCCCTTGAAGAACCGGAATTGGGTCAGACCTATGGCATTGGAAAGATGACTCGGAGGATTAATACAAGACCAAAAATCAAATATTGGGGATCTGAAATAACAAATATACACCAAATTCAATATCGAGCTCCTAGAAGGCAAGAAAAATCTAGATCATGTTGTCAAGGGCCGCAAAGGACTAGACTTTCTAGGGCAGCAAAGCAAAGGAAGGTGCAAAAAAGGGTAGCATGACAAGAGTAGCAACCAAGGTTCATAACAACATCAAGAAGTTCATCATATGAAGTCTTCAAGTGGGCAACACTGCATACAATCATTGTAAAGGTGTCATTGTACTAAGTCATTGTAAATACATTATTGTAAAAATTGTACTAGTGTCTATCTGCCAAGAGTTGAAGAGGCAGTGTTGGGAGGTCTAGGATCATCATTAGGTGGTTGTGTCAAAGTTGGGGTTATGGTCTAGTGTATCTTCTTCTTCTACATCATTCTATAACATTTTAAAGTGGACCATTTTCCCTAGTACGGGAGTCCATTCTTCTTTCATTCTTCTAAATGGTGGTAGGGTGGTGCTAGGGTGAGTTGTAGCTCATTAGGTGTTGGGGCATCCATTCAATTGACTACTGAATAATCTTGAGCGTTGGAGCATCCATCCAGTGGGAGATGGAGAAGAATTATTTTCTAGATTCTAGGAAGTTGGAGCTTTATTTTCATTTGGAGTTGAATATTAAAGAATTATTAGAAAAAAATTAGGTGGTTTTTGTCCCGGAGTGGGTTTCCACCTTAAAATCTGTGTGTATTTGTGTTCCTTTTGTTTGCTGCTATCATTGTACAAACAATGATAATAATCGAAGATTAACTAATGTTAAACACCATGTTAAGCACACATGGTGTATGAGAAGAATAAACACACACACACAAGAGACTCAACACACAATGAAGGATAAGCGTGAGGCTTTCTTATTTTCCATTATACAAAGATGTACATTTATAGTACAATGGTGTGACTCTTGGTTTCATATTCCAAGGTCACTTGGACTCCATTGTGACTTTTTTCATTCCACACCTACCCATGTAGGATTAGGTGTTCCAACATCCCCCCTTAATCCGAAGGGGTATGTGTGAGTCCAAGAAAAGAGTTGTAATACAAATCTGCAAAGTATACATGGTAGCACTTGGGCTGAATCAACTCTCTGAAATGTTGGAAAAAGAGATGGTTTAAGGATGACCACCAACACTGAAACGCAAAACTTGTTGCAGTTCCCAGAACTCTTCCAAAACTGGCAAGAAGCTGAAAGCTTCTGCTAGAGGAATTGTCCCTCATAAAAAAGGGAGACCTTCAACCTAAAAGAAGGGAGGTCTACTACTTGTGATGGTTTTAGGATTACCAACAACTTTGGAATGCTTTGAAGCATTTCCTGGAACTCAACCAAAGCTGGCAAGAAGCTGAAAGCTTCTGCTAGAGGAAGTGTTCCTCATATATGAAAGGGAGACCTTCAACCTCAAAGAAGGGAGGTCTACTACCTGTGATGGTTTTAGGTTATCCACCAACCAAAAGTGATGGTTTAAGGTTGTCCACCAACCGAAGGCATGCTCATGGGCATCCGTATCTTTGGCTACATCTCTGAATCTGGAATGACGAATTGTGGCTCAGGCTCGCTTGAACTGCCGTGTCTCTGGCTACAACTCTGAACATGGAATGAGAGATTGTGGCTCAGGCTCGCTTGATCTGTCGTTGAAGCTTGTACATGACCACCATTTTCCCCCCTGTCAGGGACAAGGTGAGATGATGGCGAAAACTCAACTGCAAGTTTTCTCAATATCCGTGAACAAGTTCTAACATGTGTCGTAAACATCTTCTTGGTTGCTGATGCCCATTGCCAAGAAGTGATCCATCCAAGATGAATCTTTGTTCTTGCAAGAGGCTTGTTTCTGAAGCATCTGTCTGAATAATGGGTGTGCCAACCACAGTGCTTGCATGGATGAAGATCAAAACAATGATCTTTCATATGGCCAATTCGAGCACAGTGTTGGCATTTCTCAATCTCTTGTTGTTGTGGAACAGGATCTGGAACAACTGCAGGTGAACTGTCATACAAGAATCCGGCACTCTGAAATATGATGGGCTTTGTGTAGTCTGGAATATGAAAGGACACATCCTTGTCATATCCAAGACCAGTTCGATGCTTGTTGTGGACAATCTCTTCCTAAGGTCTGATGATGGGCTTAGGAAGTGCAGGCTAAGCTGCTGCATTTGCATGAAAATCTTCTCTTGTACAAGGAACTGAATGGGAATCAACTAGAACTTTATCTTCTTTCTTCTGATGAGATTCCTTCACAATATTCTGAACAGAAACAGGTTTAGAATGGTGACTCTTTTGTTGAATTTTGTCTTGTTGGAGCCGAGATTCCAACTGGAAAAACTCGATCTTTTCATGTGCATCTTGCAAACAACTTTGAATTCTACAAAGAGCATTCTTGCTCATTTTTATCATGTCATCAACATTGGAATGAATGAGGTTATTCAACAACACTAAGACCTCATTTATTTTAGCCATTTTTCAACAACTTAGGCTCAAAAAATGAAAGGGTGTCGGCTTCAACCGAAAATGCACCGGTTTACAATGTGATTCAACTTCCTTTCAAAAATTACAAATGAATCTAAAGAATTTCCAACTATGGAAATCTCAAAGTACAAAGTGTGCTCCTCAAATGATGGAGGACAATCAACAATGACTTACATCAACAACTCAAATTCACTAATTCCAACTATGAATGAAGAGGCAAATTCCATTCACAATACAATGTCAATATCTCTGCAAAAATATTTTGTAAATGTGCAGCTGAAAACACTTGTGTAAGAGGCCTTTGAGGCAGTTGAATTTTCCTTCAAAGAGTTGTTTTCAATGATGGAAAACTTGTCTTCAAATGCCAATTTCTTCAAAAAATCACCCTCTTATATATGCCACAAATCATAAAATGTAAATCTCACTTTTCTCTATGTATACTGTCCATTTACTGATATGCCATTTCCATTTCTCTGCTGTTCATTTTCTCTCTTACTCCCTCTCTCTCTCTGCTGTTTTTTTTTTAATTAATTAAAAAATAAATTAATGGGAATTAATTAGAAATGGAAGAATTTAAAAATAAAAAGTCTTTTTTTTTTAAAAGTCATGGAGGGAAATGTATTGAGAAGGGAGGGGGTTTATTAAAATTGTGGGAGGGGAAAATTTAAAAATTAAAAAAAAAAAAATTTAAAATACATGGATTGACTGTTGTGAGTTGGTGAATGCATGGGATGGGAAGAGCGAAGGGTTCGTAGATGAGCAGATAGGATTGGTAGGCCGAGTAATGGTGTGGGATGAGGGCCATGTAGGGGGTTTGGTTTAGTGTGGATAGGTGGGTTGAGGAATGTGGGGGGATGTGAGCGAGCAAGTATTGCAGGAAGGGTGCTACGATGGGGGGGGGGGCATTAATCTGGTAGGAGAGGGACTGTATGGAGGGCAGGGCGAGCGGTGCATTGGTGAAGCGGTGGAATGGGCAAGTTGGCTCGGGTAGTGGGCAGGGTAGGGGGGCTAGGGCCGAGCGTGGAGAGGGGGAGGGTATTGGTTAGGGTGCGAGCGGGTGTGCAAGATTGTGAGGTGAGGGGAGCAGTCCGTGGAGCGTGGTATGCTCTGTAGGGGCGTGGGTTGTGAGGGCCGACTGTTATGCCGAGAGGCAGGATGGGAGAGGGAGCTCATGAGAGGAATGGAGCAGGGCTCGAGGGTGTTGTGTGAGCACTCGTAGAGCTGAGAGAGGAGGGCAGTGAGTAAGAGAGGGGCGGCGTAGATAGCAATAGAGAGGAGTCGATATTTCAATGCAAAGTGGTCGTTTGTGAGATAGGGGGTATGGAAACATGTGTGTGGGATAAGAGATGGCAGAGTGCAATGCACGCAGGTAGAAGGGTAAGGAGTATGCGTGTATGGTGAGGGCGTATTGCAAAGCATAGAGGGGGGCCGAGAGGCCTGAAGTTTGAATTGATTTTTTTATTTTTTATTTTTATTTATTTATTTATTTATTTTTAATTTAAAAACAACAGAGAAGAATAAGGAATTTATTTTAAAATAGCCGCAGAATAAAGAGACTAAGGTGATTTCCAGAAATCAGCATAATTTTTCAGGAAATTATAGCAGTGAAAATCCAAAATCTTCTTCAGAAACTCAATATAAATAGCATCCAGCAGCTCTTCAAATTGTAGATTTTAATAAGCAGAAATTGCATAGAAAAATTAGAATGAAAACCTTCAGATGGGCAGTGTTGCCTTTCTTCAAAGCCAATGCCTGAATGCTGCCAATTTCTGAATGCTGGGATTTTGAATGCTGCTCCTCTTCAAAACACTTTTGAATGGCGGCAAAAACACTGCTGCAGAAACTCTGAGTGCTGCAAAAATGCCAAGAATTTTTGCAGATATGCACAGGCCATAAACACAAATGGCTCACTCAATTTGGAGCAGGGCCAACAATTTCCCGCTCTGATACCATGTTAAACACCATGTTAAGCACACATGGTGTATGAGAAGAATAAACACACACACACAAGAGACTCAACACACAATGAAGGATAAGCGTGAGGCTTTCTTATTTTCCATTATACAAAGATGTACATTTATAGTATAATGGTGTGACTCTTGGTTTCATATTCCAAGGTCACTTGGACTCCATTGTGACTTTTCGCATTCCACACCTACCCATGGAGGATTAGGTGTTCCAACAACTAATGCTCTAATTGAAAGGAATATTGATTCACCCCTCCCTCTTAGTATTTCCAAAACAATGTAGCGGTCATCTAGATCTTGCCAGCCGTGCTCTGATACCCTGGTCATCAACAACTCGCATCTGTGATGGAAATCTTCCAATAGTGCCTCTAAATCTTCTCTGTCAGCTCCTCTAGATATACTAGACTCTGCAGCTCTTGACACTGCGGGTCGTCCCATATACTTGGACGGTTTCACCGGTGCTGTATCTGCATACCAAAAGTAACGAATCGTTACCATATACATCATTCTAAAACTTTAAATGCATCATGAAATATAACAAATAATCACTTCACATCTAGTCCCCATGCTCGACTGGACGGAAGTGACAAGTCCGATTCCCCTTAATAATTCATCCCAATGTATGGATAGTCATCTATATATAGCGGCATTTGGTCCCAATGTATGAAGAAATCGAGTTGGAACACCCGCCTGACTCCCCCACCTTGTCCTCTCCTCAGTAGCTACCCCCAGTGGCGCATCTTGGGCTCTCGTGGGCACCCATCTTGGATCTGTACATGAGGCTAAAATGTGGGGATATTCATGAAGAATAATGAGTACAACACTATCCCAAAAGCACAGTCATGGTTCACTTGTCACTTGCATAGTGACAATGGCATCATATGGGCCCACCCATAGTAGGTCACACTCAACACACTCTCAACCAACATCATCTTCCCTTGAGTGATGCGGTGGAAGGCCTGGTTTCCCAAGATCCACAGCATTGCTTCAGTGACAGCCCGAGTCTCTGGGCCCACCCATAGTAGGTCATGCTCAACAAACTCTCAACCAACATCATCTTCCCTCTGGTGATGCGGTGGAAGGCCTAGTTGCCCAATATCTGCAACACTGCTGTAGCGCCAACCCAAGTCTCTAGTCTCTCTAGGTCTCTGATCGGTATAGCTATGCCCTTAACACAAACATCTGGTCGACAATGGTGGTCCACAAACTCAGAGGTATTCTTCCCCCACGGTAATACTGGCTGGATGTTTCCCATCATCCCCAATGGTGGGAGACCGGTCAAGAAATAAATGTCATGAATAGTCAGCTCGATCTGGTGCCCCTGAACTATAAATACCTCTAGGTCTAGGTCCCAATAGCTGACTATCCTGGCTAATAAGGGCTCTCCTGCCCTCATCAAGGGGTTCTTAACCAACTTGAGCACCCCATATATTTCTAATGCATCTCAAATAGCCTGATCCCCCTAGATCTCATAACAAAGCACCTCAAGATCTCTCTCTGTCCGGTTGATATTTAACTCTACCATACCTACACAAAACCAATAATTTTTCTATCAGAGGAAGGAAAAACTACCTAAAAAACATCAAGACCGAGTTCCCAACCAAAAACAGGACAAAACCAAACTTTTGGCAGCTCACACTTTTTTCAGCCCTGTACCTGCGAGGTCGCAGTTTTTCCTCTGAAACCCGCTACCTAGGTCGCCAAACATGCCCCAAAAGGTGCAAGCCAGCTGTGAGGAGGGGTAGAGTGTTGTTCCCCTTTGGTGTATAGTGATCTTGTGTTCTTACAACGTACTTTGATCATACGATTAGCTCCTAATGCTCACACGTTGGGGGGCAATATGTTACACCAATTTTTGGTCATCTAACCATATACCATTAGATTGATCGAAATAATCCATGTAAGACCAATTTTACCATAGTAAAATTGCTTTCACTATAAAAAACAATTTAATAAACCATAGTTTATTAAGTTGTTTCTGGTCTAAATAGAAAACCCCATAAGAAATAATTAAATAAATCCTTATTTATTTGATTTTCCTCTAGGAATAATTAATTAAACCTCTGTTTAATAATATTCCTAGTCATATTTAACCCAATTAATGAGAAATAATTAGATAAATCATTATTTATCTTATTATTCTCTAGGAATAATTAATTAAATCATTATTTAATTAATATTCCTTTTTTAAATTTGACTAAATAATTTAGGAATAGTAAAATAAATCATTATTTGTTAAATTATTCCTTGATTCCATCCTTGAAATGATAAATAAATATTATATTTTTTATTGTTTCTAAATAAAGGAATTTAACCAATTTAAATTCCTTTTCCCTCCAACAAAATATAATAAAATGTTCCAAGTAGTTAGATCTAGATCTTGGTTAATAATATTTTCTTATGCACCATTATCAAGGACAACTCAATGTTTTTTTATAAATAGGAGTGTTTTTCCATTCATTATTTACCTTTGATCCTTTTATCATGGTCAGAATTTGATCCTCTTATCATTGTCATACTTTGATTTACTTTGATTTTCTTTTTTCTTATTGAGCTCCCTTTGAGTTTTACACATCTTGGGTATTCTACATTATTGAGAGAGAAACTCTGAAGCTAAAGCATTTGAGGAAAACCAAGAACCCATCCCATTGAGGGAGATTGTATTAGTTCCCTTCCCAGGTGTTAATATAATACAAAAAATTCTTTATAATTCTTGTATTTTCCATTGGATATTTTGGAGAAACTCTCATTTCATTTTTCTCTTTAGCTGCTTTATTTGCATAGATTTGGGTTTATTTTGCATTTTTTTCAACCGTCTATTCTAGATGTAAGAAGTTGGACAACCATATTTTTTGTTAGGGTTGTTTGTCATATGCAACTAAAGTGATCTCTTTCCGTACACTTGTGTTAAGAATCCATACTAACAGATGCCCTATAAAAATACCATCAATGAATAAGACACAACAAACATATAATTTGGATAGGTCTGGGTGAACTTTGGGATACCAAGGAGCATCGTTTCAAATAGGGATACCATATTTCTTAGTACATTCTGGTCTAAATTGTGGGAAAATATGGACACAAAGTTGAAGAGATCTAAAACATTCCATCCACAGACAGATGGACAAACATAAGTAGTCAACAAGTTTTTGGTGAAACTTATAAGGGGATACAACCAGAAGCATTCGAAGACCTGGGATGAAAATATGGTATACATACAACATTCTTATAATAGAGAAGTCCAAAATTCTATAGGAAAGTCCCCATTTGAGACTTGTTTTGGATATTTTCCACCTTCGCCTTTGTATATTGCATATGGGCAACAAGGAGGAGTGAGGGAAGTTCTTACAAGAGATGCTTTGAGGGCTAAAATTTTTATAGAGAAGACCAGGAAGATCCATCTACAGGTACATAAAACATTGCAGAATTCACAAGAGAAGTATAAGTCTAGGTATGATCAACACATAACAGAGAAGTCATTCAAGGTGGGAGAAAGAGTGTGGTTACAATTGAACAAGGAGAGGTCGCAGGGGCCTGGTAAGAAAATCAAGGCTCTAAGGTATGGTCCCTTTGAGATAATGGAAAAGGTTGGTGATAATGCCTATCGACATAGTTTACCACCATATATTCACATTTACTCAATTGTGAATGTAGATAATTTGAAACTCTATGAGCCTTCCATGCTAGATCAGGAGGAGGAACCAGTCCTACCTTCTGTGGAGGATTTGGCACCAGAGGCTCAGGCAGAGTTGATAAAAGATACTTTTTTATAGAATATGTCCACAACTACAAGACAAGGGCAACATGACCTTTGGTATATTAGGTTGAAGGGACAGCTTCCAAGCAAAGCTAAATGGTACACTAGGGAGAAGGTGGAGGAAATATTTCCTCACCTCATTCAATAAAATATTTTGGGGACTAAAAGCCTCCCAAAAATGGGGAGGTATGATCAGAATTGGATCATTTTATTATTTTTCATCCATATCGATGCATTTGGAGTGGAAAACATGGAGGAATAAGCTCATGGGACCATTTTTACTGGCAGGACCCAGTTTGGAAAAATGAGGTATGAAACCTTCTCATAGTGTTTTGAGGCATAAAACGACATTTTTGGGGGTAAATTTTTTTCAATTATCTAGACACCTTTTCATTCTATTCTACACACAAAGACCTTTCCAACAACGCAAGAATCACGTCAATCAAAGTCCATATGAAAATGCTATGCACTCAGAAGTTGACCTTCCTATTTTCACACCTATAGTTCGAGAGGATGCCACGTTAGCCCCATTATTCATGGAAAATGGGATAGCCACGTGATTTTGATGTAAAATAATTTAGAAGAGTCTATTTTGCAACTCTAGTTAAGATTTGATGTAGTAAAAATTAACCACTAGTAGGCTATCGGGCTGTGTTATAACTGGTCTACTAGGAGGAAGAAGCATTCCATTATTTCGAGAGAATTTTGTTCCATAGCTGAGAAAATATAGCCAGGAGAGACAGGAGATAGATCACATAGAGAGGATCTGTGCATTGTAGTAACCCATGGGCTATAACATTACTTCTTTGTACTTGCAGCCATATTTCAAGACAAAGAAAGAGAGAGAAGCGACCTGACCTTCCAGTTGGGTTTTCTTCCGAAAGGGTTTCCCAGAGAGCATATCATGTGTCTTATGTGTGTGTGATATTATTTTTTCATTTTTTCATAATTTATATTCGCGCGCATGCACTAATTACAGTTAAATAGACAAATCTTAAAGTTTAATAAAATTGTAATAGTGTAGAATCTCAAGTTTTTAATATAATATTATCAATTTTTTTGTGACGAACTGTCCAACGGAATATCCATGACAGTTTACGGATCATAAATGGACTAAGTCTAAATCAACTCATCGCAACTTTATGCACATGTTCCTTCTTTCAATTAAAAAACAAGATTAAGTTTAAAATGATATTTTACTTGCATTGAATTGAAAAGACTCATTAAAGGAAATTTCAGTCTAAAAGTGGCATCATAAGGAAAAATAATAAAATAATGGTTAAAATAATAAAATAAGAGTTATGAATTTTCGAGGGAAAACAAGAAAACTACTTTTTTTAATTGTATTCTTGGTTTATTTCCTTATAGGTTTACTCAAATTTCATGTTTAGACACTCATTAGATGCGGAATTAAATTCCACATCCAACGAGTGCCCATTATGCATACTTTTGAGAATACCCATATTGATAAAAATTGAAAACATATTAAAAAAACGTGTTAAAACATTTTTTTTTAAATGTATCTGCAATTTTTATCGAGGTGAGTCTTCTCAAAAGTATGCATAATGGGTACTCATTGGATATGGAATTTAATTCCACATCTAATTAGTGTCTACAATTGAAATTTGAGTAAATCTATAAGGAGATAAACCAAAAATACAATTGAAAAATTAGTTTTCTTCTTTTCCCTCCAAAATATTTAAATGTACCTCTTTTTAAATTTAAAGCTGTTTTTTATTGGTTTACATATTATGACATGGAAATTACATGAAAATTTCATGGGCACTTTTACGCTGAAATTTCCTCTAATGACCAAATTGTGTTGAATGACATTAAATTGAAAAGACTATCTCTAATGACCAAATTGTGTTGAATGACATTAAATTGAAAAGACTATCTAATTGCATAGAATTGAAAAGACTATTCTAGTTGCTTCAAATTGGAAGGACTAATCTAATTGTATTGAACCGAAATCTTAATATATTGTAACAACTTAAATCTTATTCTATGCAACATAATCTAAAATCAAACTTGTTGCATGAATTTCAACTACGATAGATTACTAATGTGCACAATGGAGATTTGGATCAATTGAACCATTTAAATCTGAGACTAAGTTGAAAATATTAATGATAAAAACTAATAATTAAAATATTTTTGGTTGTTTTTAAATTATTTAGAGAGCACCCAATATTGTGCAATAGAATCAACAGTGAGTAAATGGACAATAACCGAACAAAATAAACTAAATTCAAATCCAATTGTAACTAATTGAAATGACAATGAAATCGAACCATCTAAACTATCTTACAAATCTTTAAGGGGCCCTCCTATTGAATGTAAATTCAAATCAAATCAGTTACATACACATTCACACTTTAGGAACAACACATTTGTATTAATAAAAGTAATGAGTCTTTGACACAATTTAAAACAAAGTAATCAACATATATCATCCATTATCTTGACTCACTGTGTAAAGAGATATTTATACATTAGTGAACTAACCACTTAAAGAAATCAAATGTTGAGGGGAAATTTTATAGATCGATAATACAATTTTTTATTTTGACTACGAAATATATCAGACATGATTTTCTCTCTCGTAGAAAATCATGCAGATATACTTCTACACATCATCCAAATGAAACTTGATCATTTGATTTCCTTTTTTCCATGCTCTCTTGATGCCGAAATTGCTTCCTGAAACCCTTGTTCATGAACAAAATGGTATTGACCTGGATGTTTGACCAAATAGATTCTCAATCTAGTCGATCTTTTGAGTTGCCACAATAAGAAGGTGAGCACGTCCTTGAAATTTGGCATCTTCCTATATTATTTTTTCTCGTCAAAAGTCTCTGCACCCTGTCTAACTATGGATTGAGCTACAGAAAATTAATTAACAATAATGCACACCCTGAAACGTGAGACAAAGATCACACAAAATCAATGAATTAAATTGCTCAATTACATCACACTTATATAGGAAACTGCACTCACCTAATCTTCCTGAAGACGAGGAAACAAACCTGAATATGTGCAACCAATTCCTAAATTAACACTCTCGTTCAACCACTCAAAACTAATTCTATTTCTGCATTATTCTCACATCCTCCCTTAATGGAGAAATGGATTTTCTACAATACCTAATTGACTTCTAAAAACTTCAAATTTGATTTTACCAAAGGGCTTAGTAAATATATCAGCCACATTATCCTTGGTATTACAAAATATCAATTCAATTTCATTCGACTCAATTTTCTCACGTACAAAGTGGTACTGTAACTCAACGTGTTTTGTTCTAGCATGGTAAATTGGATTATGTGCTAATTTGATAGCACTCTGATTATCACAATTGATACATGTTGAACCACTTTGCGCTTCTTCAAGATCTGCAAGAATTCTCCGCAACCAAATAGCTTCACAGGTGGCATTGGTCAAAGCTTTGTACTCTGATTCTGTTGATGATAAAGAAACAGTTGGCTGTTTCTTACTACTCCAAGATACGACCACTGATCCAATATGAAATGCATAGCCAGAGGTAGATCGTCTGTCATCTGGATTTCCTGCCCAATCTGAATCAGAAAAACCTGTCAGTGCAACATCAGATTCATTAGTATACATAATACCTAAATTCACTGTTCCCTTTAAGTATCGGAGAACTTTCTTTGCAGCATTCCAGTGATTTCCTGAAGGCTTAGCCATGAATTGACTAAGGATACTGACTGAATATGCAATGTCTGGTCTAGTAGTGGTGAGATAGTTCAAACTTCCCACTAACTGACGATATAATGTTCCATCTGCCTCTTTCGTTCCATCTTCTTTGTACAACTTTGCATTCTGTTCTAAGGGAGTTGACATAGCTTTGCAATCAGTCATATTGAACTTTTTAAGAATCTCCTTTGTATACTTGCTTTGAGTGATCAAAGTTTTACCAGGCTCTCTCCATACCTCAATTCCTAAACAGTAATGCAATTCACCCAAATCTTTCATTTCAAATTCCTGTGACAACTGAACTTTAATTTCTTCAATTAACTTGTGAGCACTACCTGTTATAATGAGATCATCCACATACAAAGATATTAAAGCAACATTTCCTTTTTCATCTTTCTTAACATACAAGTTAGGATCATTTTTGCTTTTCACAAATCCATTCTGAAGAAAGAAGGTATCAATCTTTACATACCATGACCTCGGTGCATGTTTCAAACCATACAATGCCTTTCTTAACTTGCAGACTAGATGCTCCTGTCCCTGTTTGACAAACCCTTCAGGTTGAACCAAATAAACTTCTTCCTTTAAATCACCATTTAGAAAAGAAGATTTGACATCCAATTGATGTATATTCCAATTATGTTTTGTGGCTAAGGCAATCAGCAATCTAATTGTATTTAACTTAGCTACTGGTGCAAAAGTGTCTTCATAATCAATTCCCTCCTTTTGAGCATATCCTTTTGCTACTAATCTTGCCTTAAATTTATCAATTGTACCATCTGCTTTAAATTTTGATTTGTACAACCATTTTCTTCCAATTGGAACTTTATTTTCAGGAAGTTCCACTAATTCCCATGTTTGATTTTTCATAAGAGAAGCATACTCATCATTCATAGCATTAATCCATGGTTCATGTTGTTTAGCCTGCTCATAATCAATTGGTTCTTCAACATTCATTATATTAGACATTAAGGCATAGTCTCTATACCTTGCAGGAAGTTGAGTTTGTCGGGATGACCTTCTTGGTGCTTCAATGCCTGTGGGTGTTCCATCCATGATGCGTCGGCTTTGAGGTGAATCACCCCCTTGTGATGACTCACTGCTGTTGGATGTGCTCATACTGCTCTCATCTTGATCCTGTACCTGTACCTGTACCTGTTCCTGTTCCTGCTTAATCAAAGTATCAAGTTTGACATGAGCATCATTAGATATATGCCATGCATCATTCTTTGTATTACTTTTATCAGCCTGCTCATGAAACAATACATCACGACTTGCAAATAGTTTATGGGAACTTGGATCAAACAATTTATAGGCTTTCTGATCCGCACAATATCCAATAAAAACACACTTGATTGACTTGGCATCAAGTTTTCTTCTGTTAGCCTTAGGAATATGAGCAAAAGCAGTACATCCAAAGACTCTGAAATGACTCACATTAGGTTTATAACCATGAATAACCTCAAAAGGAGTTTGAAAAACTAATTTCTTAGTGGGACATCGATTCTTCAGATAAACAGCAGTGTTAATGGCTTCTGCCCAGAAACCATTAGAGATGTTCTTACCTTGCAGCATACTACGAGCAGATTCCACCAAGGTTCTATTCCATCGCTCAGCAACACCATTTTGCTGAGGGGTATGTGGCACTGTGAACTGTTGTTGAATTCCATTAGTTTTACAATAGGTGTTAAATGCTTTTGACTTATATTCACCCCCTTGATCAGATCTAAGTATTTTAATGTACTTACCTGTTTATTTTTCAACCATAGTTCGAAACTCTTTAAAATACTCAAATATGTCACTTTTCCTTCGAATGAAATAGACCCAGGTATACCTAGATCTATCATCAATAAAAATAACAAAGTATGAAGCACCACCAAGAGACCTAGTTTGCATAGGTCCACATACATCACTGTGAATTAATTCAAGTATATCATACTATCGTTTCTCGGTATGAACATGAAACAGGAAGACCTTCAACCATTGATTTCCTTTGCAACAGCGATAAATCATTGTAATTTAGGTGCCCATATCTGTGATGCCATAATTCTGCTGTCGATATCTCTTTGGATGTCAATGCAACATGGCGCTTCACTGTCACATCCAATCTGTATAATCCTCCAACTCTGGTACCTGTAGAAACAACCCTGTAGTGGTCCTGAACATCTTTCACAATACACCCCAGTTTACCAAATTCAACTTTTAAATGATTATCAGTGATAGTGGAAACAGATATCAAATTCTTTTTGAGAGCAGGTACATACATCACATTATGAATTTGTCGCATTTGTCCATTAGGTAAGTACACATTTATTATGCCATATCCTTGAACTTTAAGTGACCTGTCATCTCCTAGGTAAATGTGTGTGCCATCAGATTTCTCATAATATTTATCATAGCATTCTTTATTACAAGTCATGTGTGCCGATGCACCGGAATCGATGAACCATGCATTCTCATCATCAGTTTCAGCAGACAATGCAGCATCAGAAAGAAATAACTTAAGATTTTTAAATCCATCAGTCACTGAGGTGTCTCTGTTTATGTAATTTCCATTATGCCTTCTATGTCTTTGATTTGATTCATTATTCTTTCTCCTATAGCAATCTTTAGCCAGATGTCCAGGTTTTCCACAATAATCACATTCAATGTTCCTCTTAACATAAGAATCAGCAGGTGCCATACCTTCTTGCTTTGCTTGAAAACGACCTCTGTTCCTGTCCCATGGTCTCCCTCGGAATGGTCTTTTGCCTCTTGCAGTCAAAGCCAAATCAGAACCATTTGACTCCAATTCAAAATTTTTCATTCGCTCTTCTTCTTGAAGAAGAATTCCAGCCAATTCTTCAAATGTAGGAGGTTTCGGTCTAGCTAAGAGAGCTGAAATAAAGACTTTATAGTCTGGGACTAACTCCTTCAATGCAACAGTTACCAAGTCTGTACTAGACACTTTTTCACCAATATCACCTAGTTTATCACTCAAGTCTTTAATTCGGGAAACAAAGTTGCTAATGCTTTCATTGGCTTCCATTTTGATAGATAGTAGCTTTGTTTTTAAAAATAAAATACGGTTTGCATTAGTAGTTTCATACAAACCTTTGAGAGTGTCCCATGTCGCCTTGGAAGTTTCACAGTCCCGAATGTGAGGAATAATATTGTCCTTCACTGACATTCGTAGCAGCACCTTTGCTTTCATTTCACGCTTCTCCCAATCTTGAGTGGCAACAGGAGGTTGAGGCTTGGGCTCGTCACCTTTGACAATCGTCCAGAGATTGTATGCCTCCAGTACTATTATGAGCTTAAATTTCCAGTTTACATAATTTTCTCCATCAAGTTTTGTAGATTCATTTAAGTATGAATCAGCAAGAGGATTAGCCATTGTTGTGAAGATCTAAATATTCAAAAGATCTAGGTTGCAATTTTATTGCACTCTCTCTTTAGATTGATTTTTTTAATAAAAAAAACTTCAAACAAAACTTGCTCCCTTTTGTTAAACAAAATGACAAGAACAAATATAAATTTGTTCAACTCACAACATAAAAACGCCACTTCTGAATTTGTTCAACTCACAAAAAAACGTTTCAGAGAAAACTGGCAGGAGTCTCCAACTAAGCTTACGCTCCTTCCAAAGCTTACGGCCCTCCAAAGCTGTTTCCAACTAAACTTACGGCCTGTGGACAGCCGCACTCAAAAACAAACTTAAATACCAAAAAAAACGTTGTTTAAAAACTGCACAGCCTTTAGAAGCTTTGAAAACGAACCAAATGTGCTTTGAAAATTTACGTTAATTTAACTCAATCCAAAATCCAACTCGGTGTATGCTATTTCAATCCGGCAGAATTGAATTCAACGCACTGAATTTCAACTGCCAGCGATGCAATCTAGAAAAAAAAAAAAAAAACTCGACCTGGAACTTCAGCTTCACACGCTGGAAATTTGAAGTGTGAATTGCGCTTACAGCAGAATCACCATACACTGCCCGCGATAACATGAATGAAGTCAAATCGCAGAAGTCAAATGCTTTTGAAGGACGTACATGAGAGAGTTTGAAATCGCATCAAATATAAGTCAACTATTTGATTGGACGCAGCAGATTCACAGATTTTTCATAAGAGATGGCTCACTCTCCACACGCTCCACGCACTCTACGAATAGAGCAGCACACCTCTACGCGCTGGAAGGGAGGCACAAACAACACCACTCGACGGGTTTCGAAAGCGAATGAGCCAAAGCTCAATCCAATACCCAAACACAGTTGCTCTGATACCAAATTAACAATAATGCACACCCTGAAACGTGAGACAAAGCTCACACAAAATCAATGAATTAAATTGCTCAATTACATCACACTTATATAGGAAACTGCACTCACCTAATCTTCCTGAAGACGAGGAAACAAACCTGAATATGTGCAACCAATTCCTAAATTAACACTCTCGTTCAACCACTCAAAACTAATTCTATTTCTGCATTATTCTCACAAAATTCAGTTAGCTACGAAAATGTGACAATCCGGTAGACAAAGAGATAATTTAATTAATTTCATAAAGAAACTCTAGATTATGGGTGATATATGATTTGATACGTTTTGTTATAGCTGAAATGGGATTGATGACCTTATGAGCTATAAAGATATACCAAAAACATATATGAGATGGATGGAAAAGAAGGAAAAATAATGTCAAAATTAAGGACAATTCAAGTGTTCAACAATTGGTTCCTTTGTAGTACAACAACAAAGGTCAAGTTTTTCACCTTCAATTAGCTTTGAATTCTATCATGATTATTTCTCAACAATAAGCACAAATATCAACAACAAGAATTAAACAATTTCACCAAATCATATTCAAGATTTAATAATAAACATAAAAAGAGGTAGTTCAATCGATTCTACCTTGAGATTCTGATCTTGAACTACTTTTTAAATATTTTATAACTATTCCTCAACAATAAGCACATGTATCAACATTTAGTAGCTAAGTTCCTTGAAAAGAGATATGAGAATCGAATAGCTAATATTCAAAGTATGAGTAATAAGGTTATAATGAAAACCAATATGTCTTTGGGCTCTCTTAAGAGTGACAATAGGAAGGAGGGCTAGTGAACATACCAAGAGGTAGGGAGAAATGCATGAAAAACCACATATAACAAGAATTACGAATACAACCCTAACCATTCAAATACAACATTTTTTCCACATTCTAGGAGTGAAAAACAATCATCAACTTGGATTTCATAAAAAAAATCTTGTTCAATTTCACTTGGTGTATTAAATATGTATTAAATATATACTTGCTTTTAAATGTAGATAAAAGAGACAAGGTATAATTACCAATACATACACCTATTAGACTATAGTGTTGGTTGTTTTGTTTCCTTTGTTGCAAATTTACTTTATTTGGTTTGTTCGGTTATAAAAGTTGTTTTCAATTTTCTTTTATAATGATATGTTATATTTATATATCCATATTTTTATTATTATAATATATTTAATTTAATAAATTCAAATATTGATGAATTTATATAATTGTAAGTTAGATAAACAAATCGATTTTTAATTTAAAAAACATAATATATCGATAACTTTAAAATAATATAATATATAACTAAAGTATTATTGTTGTTTATTTGACATTTAAACATAATATATAATTAAAGTATTATTGTTGTTTATTTGACATTTAAATATAATTTGTATTAGCCATATTACCTATAGTTATGTAGGTATAAATTTACATGACACTTGACTAAGTATAATGAAAATACCTCAGATTTGGTCTAACGTAAATAAAGTAACCATTTTGTTACCATATGACCGTTGGTCAGGTCGAAGGATATTATGTAATATCATGCTTATACATGCATGAACTAATAAATAATTGAATTGAAAAATGAATCTTCGTTAGTCTTCACAAACATATACTTTAAATCTTCATTAGATTTAAAGTCCTTGTCAACTTTTAGGTAAATATTAATATTAAGAAAATGGCACATGAGGTAAGCTCCACGTATTTGTTTGTTTTGCAATCGTGGAAGAAGATTTTTTTTTTTTTTCAGAAGAAAAAAAACGTTGTATATATTAAAAGAAATATACGACAGTACATGATCATCAATACATTCTTAAACTGTTATTTAAAACAACGAGAAAACACCATATACCAAATACATCCAGAATACACTTCTGAAGAGTAGTTATTCGATGTTCATGGCCAACAATATAACGGGTAGTATAAAACAGACCCATGAGATTATCCCTGTATACATTGAAAAGAACATTCAGAGAAAATATAGAAGCATCATATTCATGACAATGAGGAAATAAAAGATAACTGAAATGAAAGAAGGCATAACAAAAAGGTGTGTTCCATAGTGTCTTCCATGACTGATAAGAGGCAGTCTCGCTTGTGCAAACACCCAATCAGGGTTACTTGAAAACATTGAGCGACTTCGATATCCCCTTTGCTGTGCACAAACCCTTGTATAATAGAACTGGCTCGCTTGTAAATCATCATGCACGCTTGACATATGGAATTCTGGCTCGCTTGATGAATATTTTCAGGATCGCTTGAAGAAGAAAACCAGCCCTAGACAAAACCGAAACCCTGCACTCCAAAACAGGCTCGCTTGTTGAAAGAAAAATTGTCCAAAAAACAAAATGGCTCCCGAAAATGATGAGACTGATCCCCATGATTGGGGGAGATCCGGCTCCCCAGCTCGATCCGGAGATCCGGCACCCTACTACTTCCAACCATGACCGGCGTGCCCTTCAGATCCAGGATCGAATGGATATGAGATGTCCTGTTGAATGAACACATCGGCCGTCTGGTCCTTGCTTATACCCGATGCATCAGTAATCGAATAATCAGAAAACTGTTTAATTCCGAGATCCATCGTGGATACAAGGAACATCGGGAAAGGAAATAATGGCAGTCTGGTCGTAGATCTAGAGATCTGACACAGGATGTCAGACAGGTGCAGAAGATTAATATATGGAACGGGTAGGTTCAACGGCAGTCGGGGTGCAATATAAGGTAATGACTAGAACATCCTATAGTACCTCACATTGCTCAGATAAAGAAAATCCATAAACCCAAAGCAAGTATAGATAATCCAGAGAATATCGCCCGAATCCCGAATTCTACCAAAATTTAATTGGAGAAAATTACAAGATGGATATGGAAGATCTCCGGATAGGAGCGTCTAACGGATACATGCTACAGATCATTAATAGAGGCACCTAGATCAGATACCAAATAAGAAGTGGACCCTAGAAAAGGACAAAAGAGTGATGAGAAATGTCCAGCAAATGAGAGTAATAGAATCCAGAGAGATTTGCGATCAGACATCCATCACGAATCATAAATAGGACAGTTATAAACGATGCCACCAATAAATGTGACCACCATCCGGAATTGGCCAATAAATCTATACCGCTGTCTGTATTGATCCACAAACCATGATGTGCCAATGCCGTGAAAACAATTCAAAAATAACCGGAAAAAATCGATAGACCAATCGGAAAAAACCAGGAAGCCATCAGAATTTGCATCAGTAACAGCAATGGCATCCTGAGAATGTCCACCATCACCTCAAGTCTGCAAGCACCCCGAAACCTCATGTAGGTTGGATATCCTCCCGAGCAAAACATAACCAGAAACCCATCTATCCAAATCGTCCACACCAATGACAGAGGGAAACCCCATGCACTAGACCTCCTGGCTATGAAACCCCATGCCCCCACACCTCATGGCAGTAGCATGAAATAACAGATGACCTTCAGCATCTTTGCAAGATGCGCATGTAGATTTGAGACTGTATTAAACTTCCAACGCACAGCCTCCTTCCCAACCCCCTTGGCCCCAGCACTCAACGCCGCTCAACTAAAGCACCTCACATCACCACCGCCTGCACCCAACACCTCCCTACGCAGCTCCTCCCTGCACCATCACCACACACACCATGTATGCAAACGACAGAAACAACAGCACTTATGAACCAACAATAGCCACCAAAAGCCACAAGAAATTGTCCACATTGGGTTCGAGCATTATGAATCAACAATAGCCACCAAAAGCCACAACATATTGTGCACTTTGGGTACCAGCTTTATGAATCAACAATAGCCACCAGAAGCAGCAAACCACTGACCTCGTTGGGTTCCAGCTATAAGATTCAACAATAGCCACCAAAAGCCACAAAAATTGTCCACATTGGGTACCAGCTTTATGATTCAACAGTTGCCACCAACAGCGACAACACCTTGTCCTCAAAGGATTCCAGCTATAAAGTTCATGAGCGTCATTCAGATGGGAATGAACCTAAAAATCAAAGGTCGAACGCGTGCCCAAGAGTCCTTCAGATTTTGAATATAGCTAGCCACCACCAAGGTTTGTGTCCATCACGGCCATCCAAACGACCAAAACTCTAAATCCACTGACGCCATGAAATGTTCTCAAGTAATTAGTTGTGCAACTATGCGGGATTCTTGCTCTAGTATTGAGTCACGGCAAGGATAAAGTGCATCAATTTCATCAATGAATATGATGGCCGGTCTACCTGCTGCATCTTGTGATGATGCTTCAACAAAATCTTCCCACAAAATACGTTCACTTTCTCCAACATATGCCCTATGAACTACACCTGCACTTATCAAAGTGAGATGGGCACCACATTCTCGAACAATTGCATAGATCAAGCTTGTATTTACAGTGCCTCGAGGCCCATATAACAGTAAACCCTTGGGCCACCTTAACCCTAGAATGGTTGCTTCTCTTGAATAGAGAAGCAGCCATAACAAAATCTCCCTCGACCCTTGCAATGCTTTGCTTTTTGATTGCCTGCAATGGCTTCTTCTGTCTTCCAACCAACGCCTTCACACTAAGGTCTCTGATCATTTCCCCATTTTTCTAAATTGGACGGAAATACATGAAAACATGGCACCACCGTTCAAATTTAATCATTTTTAGCTTAAAGAGACAAACTACACAAAATTGGGCAAATTTGTCTAGCAAACGACTGCAACAGACCCGTAGGACAGAAAAATGGATAGAATTAATCAGAAACTTCGTAGGCTAAAAGAAGCCACAAAAAATGGGCGTGAAACAAGAACAGGACGCTGATGAAGGAACTGATAAATATAGTGAAAAAAAAATAAGGTTCTGCAGGACCCCAACGACCCCAACTTCTTCTCTGCTACTTGTAAATCAGAGATCCTGTAGCTAGAAGGACGCAGATCACAAATTCTCCTCAGACAAGCTGAAGCACTACAACAAAAAAGTCGCCTTATGTGGATACAGGATGGGAACATAAATAGTAAATTTTTTCATAAACAAATTTTTGGAAGGCGAAAAAATAATAATATTTGGAGCATTAAATCAACCTCTGGAAACCAGATAATAGACTCCGCGGAAGAAGATTCCATATCACAGATTTGAACCGGTAGTAATCAAGTAATATTTGTTAAATTTTGAATTTACATATTCAATTGGAACTTAATATTTAAATGTGGAGACTTCGCAACGGCCCTTGTGCATTTGACATGGATATTAATAATTGTTACCAATTGGGTGAAGTCTTCCCCATCCTATAATATAAGGTTTTAGGTTATTAGTTCATTGTGCGGAGAGATATTTTACAATTTAGATTTAATAAAAGAAAGTCAAAACATAATTTATTAAAGCAAGTTTAGATGATTTTTATACTAAGTAAAAAGGAAAGGTGTTATTATTGCTTTAGAGTCCAATATGAAGAGATGTTATAGTGCCTATAAATAAGTGTAAACATTTAAATGTTTGCTTAAAATTTCTTTTCATGAAAATTATTTTTGTTTTTATGAATAATTAGTACAAAATGTTTTTAAATCACATGATAAACAAGTTTATACTTAAAATATAATCTAATATTGAATACAATTGCAAAAGTATTTTATAAGAAAATTAAGTTATATTTAGCAATTATCTCAAGTTGCAAGACTATGACATTAAAACAAAAACAATAAGAGGTAAAACCCTTCTTGGTTTTGAAATATTGCATGAATCCTCATGCTTTCCATATTTTTGTTTCAACACTAACAAATCAAACTGAAATAATTATTTGTCAGTTGAGCTTGGCTCTCTCCATCATATTTATAGGGCTTCAAAGGACCATCCCTTTGGTCTCTCACCCATCATATTCTAGTTCCATTAATTTCAATACTAAAATCAAAATTTTCAAATGCTTATGATGTTTCAAATTATTAGTAACTGATAATTATTATATGATGTTATGATCACTTGATGGATCTATGAAGAGAATTTTGATGTAATATAAGCTTTTGGATAAATGAATGGTGAAGGCTTCACGATTTAATGATAAGTAGAAGAATAAAAGAGAGATATTTGTGTGAAAACGATAATGAGCATAGGAATAAAAATATGCCAGACCACTTACTCATTCACATAATAGAATGTGAATACCACAAGATTCCTTTGTGCACTTCATCATCACATGCATGATTGCAGATTACACGGGCTTTTAATGGCAGCCAAAAGGGAGTAGGTTAGGCCATCCTACAATTAAATGTATTAAATTAGACTTGTAAACATGCATACACCAGAGTGATCATCTTTATTCTTTGTGATTAGCTTATCATTAGCTTTAATATAATATTAGATTCAATATTAGTATTATTATGTTTAACCTAATATAATACTAGCCTAGATCCATCTAACTCTGGGTCTATCATGCGCCGAGAGGGATCAAATCCTTCGAGGTGAAAACCTTCTTTTTGGAGTGTAGAATTTGAGGAAAGACTTCTTTTTAGAGTGTATAATTTGAGGAAAGGTATCCACCTTGAGGGATTTGATCCCTCTTGACGCATGATAGAACTGGAGTTAGATGGTTCTAGGTTGGTTCTAGTTGAGGGCAACAATGACACATTCTTAGATTATCATTATTATGTATATGTTTGAGATAAAATTCATACTTTGAAATTTACATTATGTTTTCTTTGTTTGACATGACTATATCATTCTCTTATTTAAAAAAAATTGTTGCTTGCCTTGAAAGGTTTGTATGTTTGCGCTTGGATGCTTTGAGTGCTTTATGCATTTATGTGTTTGAATTTGGATGGTAATGGTGCGCGAATGTTACAATTGTTGTGTTATATTTATATAGGTGCATGTAGTTGTTTGTTAGTAATTAGTTGGTGAGGAAGAAGGGAGACAATATTGTCAAAAATTTGCAAGAGGATTGATATTGCACATTTATTTCATTTAATATTATGTGTCACAACTTTTGACAATTAATAATTCTTAATAATGCCTCTCCCAATATTACTAAATATATCTTGAAGATTAGTTTTAATAATTTATTGCATCAAGATTACTCTTGAAATCATTTGTTTCATTTCCAATGTTTGAAATAATTTATTTCCTTGAAAATATTTTCATGAATTTTTTTTATCTATAGTTTGTTTTGCAAAAGTCAAGAAATAATGTAATTTTGATTTTTTTTTAATGATTGGTCACATTTACAAAATATTTACATTATTCGTTAGTTTTTTCATATTTTCATATCGATTATATGAAAAGGATAGTTGAGATCGTAAACCATTAAATTCTTTAACTCAAACTATTATAATAAACATTATAACTTGTCTCTCTTGCCATCCAATATTAATAGGTTGAATTACTATAACACAAAAATAAATGCACGTTGTCAATCATTTTTTGTGCTTATAATGAAATTAATGCACATTGTTAATCCAATCACTTTAAGTTAATGTACCATCATACGTTGAGTTACATCAAATCAGAAATCATCTTATATGCTGAAATCAATGCATCTAACACACACAATCAAATAAGATTAGAAAACATCTAGTGCAAGCAACAAATAGGATTAGAAATCACCATCTACATTGAAATCAATACATGTAGTGTAACCAATCAAATAGGGTTAGAAATCACCATCTACGTTGAAATCAATGCATCTAGTGCAAGCAATCAAATAGGATTATAAATCACCATCTACACCGAAATCAATGCATCTAGTGCAAGAAATCAAATAGGATTAGAAATCACCATCTACACTGAAATTAATGCATCTAATGAAATCAATAAAAATAGAATTAGAATTCAACATCAAAACGTAAATCAATGTATTTAGTGCAAGAAATCAAATAGAATTAGAAAACATCCACACTAAGATAAATGCATCTAGTGCAAGAAATGAAATAGGATGAGAAATCACCATCTACACTGAAATCAATGCATCTAGTGCAAGAAATAAAATATAGTTAGAAATCAACATCTACAATGAAATCAGTGCATCTAGTGCAAGAAATAAAATAGGATTAGATATTACCATTTATCATGAATTCAATGCATTTAATGTAATAAATGTTCCTCCCTCTCTCCCTTCTCCATATATATCTATATCTCCCTCCATATCTCCTCCTTTGTCTCTCTATCTCACCCCCAAACATAAACACTCTCTCTCCATCTCTTCATTTTCACTCCCCCTTCTCTTTCTCACTCCACTTCTCTTTGTATGTATTTCTTCTTCCCTCCCTCTCTCCACTTCCAAATCCATCTCTTTGTCCTCCCTCTTTCCTCCTCTCTACCCTTCCCTCTCTCCTCCTCTCTATCATGTCCTTTCTCTCCCAACTCCCTCTCCCTTCCCCCATCTCTCTCTCTCTCTCTCTCTCTCTCTCTCTCTCTCTCCATCTTTGTGTCTCCCTCTCTCACTATTACCCTTAGCTCCCTCTCTCACTCCTCTCCTTCTCTCTCTCTTCATTTATCCTCTCCCCTCTCCTTCAATTTACCTCCTTCGATGCAATCAATCATATAGGATTATAAATCACCATCTACACTAAAATCAATGCATCCATGTTATGCAGAATTATGATCTATGGATAAATCAAATTCCCTAAATGTGGTGCTATGCATTTAGAACAAAAGATTAAAGACTTTGCTATCACTTTCTCGAAGAGTAAATCGACACACAAAAAGATAGAAGCACCTACTTGTGATCCAAGAGCTTCCTATTGTCCTTCTATCGCTTTTTCTATAGCTTCCAATCCAACTTAGATCACCAGATTGATTCCTGCAAGTATAAACAAAGAAAAGCAAAGAGATTTCAATATACAGATGCCTATTTATCTTAATCCAATACAAGGAAAAGACCCTCTAGCGGATGTTTTTGAGGAACCCCTTATAAAAATACCCCATGCATCTGTTTATAGCAGAGGTTACTAGAGGAGGTTGGTGGGTGGAGGGTTTTGTGGATGTTTTCTGCTCGGTGCGCTTATCATCCAAAATCACATCAGTGCTCTCTAAAAGAGAAAGCACTAGTGCACACAAAACATTGGCACACCGGACACCATGTGCTCCATACACACCAGCCCGGTGCGTCGTATTACTGTACATCACTAGTGCTTCACAACTCTTTCGCGCTGATGCATCATAAAACACCGCGCCAAAACAGAAACCGCTCGGTGCAGTATTAAGAAACCGCACCGGTGCATCATAAAACACCTCACCAAAACAGAAACCAACTGGTGCGTTCGTAAGAAATAACACCCGTGCTCCTATAAACCACACACACCGGAACAGGGTTAAATAAAAAACAATTACGGCCAAAAATTTGCATTTTTCACTTTTCTCAGTGCTCCAGAGCTCTCAATCACCAGTGCACTCTACAAGAGAAAGCACCGGTGCGTACAAAACATTGGTACACCAAAAACCGTGTGCTCCGTACACACCCACCCTGTGCGTCCTATTGTTGTAGACCACTGGTGCTTCACAACTCTTCCGCACTAGCGCATCATAAAACACCGTGCCAAAACAAAAGCTGATCGGTGCATTTGTAAGAAACAATACCGGTCTGCCTATAAACCCCGTGCACCAAAAAAAGATTAAAAAAAAAAAATTACAGCCAACAAACCACATTTTTCACTTTTCTCAATGCTCCAGAGCTCTCAATCACTAGTGCGCTCTACAAGGGAATCCATCGGTGCACACAAAACATTGACACACTAGACACCGTGCACTTCGTACACACTTACCCGGTGCGTTGTGTTACTATAGATCACTGGTGCTTCACAACTCTTCTGCGTCGGTGCATAATAAAACACCGCGCCAAAAACAGAAACCACCCGGTGTAGTGTTAAGAAACCACACCGGTGCATCCAGAAACACCGTGTCAAAACTGGAACTTCCCAGTGCGGTCTTAAGAAACCGCACCGATGTGCCTATAAAACCCCGTGCACTGGAACATGTTTAATTAAAAAAAATTACGTCCAAAAAACCATATTTTTCACTCTCTCAGTGCTCTAGAGCTCTCAAGCACCAGTGCAATTTATCCTTGTCTGAACTGCCCTAACATCAGTGCTCCCATTGCACCCATTGTACACACTGCTATTGTGCATTGCCCACCAATCTCCAACTTGCATTTTGCAAAACAATGGGAAAAATTTATTTTGAAAATTCTGCAGCCAATATGCCTCCTCGATGGCGAAATGCACAGGTATTTTTCTTATTTTTCCATAATTAAGGTTTTTAGCGGATTAGAATTTCAAATAATCTTAAAATTAACCTTTTAAAAGAAAAACAAATTTTCGCACGGTGCGGACGAGCCGTTCAGCTCGCATTGGTAAGCGATGCTACCTGTAAAATTTAAAGGTCGCATCGCAACCGGTGCTAATGGTATCCGCACCGTGTTCGGGGTGGTACCAAAAGGTGCACCGCGTTATTTTAAAATTTAAAATAAAAAGTGCGGTGCAGTCATTAATCCGGTCGCATCGTTGACCCTGGGAATAGCAACGCGGTGCGTTGACGGAAATATCTACCCCGGTGTCTGTCAGTGCATTGCATGCGGCATTCTAACAGGGTCAACGGTGCGGCTTGGTAAAAGCCCACACCATTGACTATGTAATTTGTGAGGAAGTCAGTGCGTTGACACAATTATATGCGCCAGGGAGTATATTTTAGTCAGCGCACCGCTCTTCTGATACCATACATAGTCAACGATGCTTTAAAAATTTTCAGGTGCAATGCATACGGTGTGTTGAATGTCATCTAGGGCACTGTCCCCGGTGCACGACAAACAAACAACGCATCAGAACCAGTGCATGACTATTTTTTCTGGCACACCGACTAGTCTGTTTTTTTTTCTTCCAAAAAAATTATATATGTATATTCCTAAATACATGTCTCATTTAATAAAAAAAAATATTTAATATTTCAATGATTCAAAGAGAAGAGGGGGAACAACAACAACAATAAGCGGAGTAGTATAACATGGTTCGCCTTTGGGAGGCACGAGAGAGGGAGAGAGATGCATACCCTCGCCCTGTTACAATGGATACCCAGGGGATCCTAAGGCAGGTATGCCTCCTCAATTTCTATGAGGAGGCTACTTCCCTAAAGGCCCATAGTGTGGTTTTGAGACATCTTATCCGCAGGTGGAATGCCCACCAACAAGCTTTCCATGTTGACCCTAACCAGTGGTACACACCCACTGAGGAGGATATATATTTCATTACAGGGCTATCGAGGAGAGGGGTGGATTTTCCCTCGTTCCCAGAGGTTCCAGCTGGTTGTGTAGTAAGGAGTCAGTTAGTTTAATCCTAGAGATACATTGGAGCATTAGTACTGTCTCCTGTAGATTTTTGGGTTGTTGGAGGTTAGTTATGTATTGGTGCATTTGGTATTGAGGATGTGCAGTGCCTTTCACTTCTCATTTCGACCATTTCACACAACACTAGTGACGGGAAATGCATTAGTTGCTCGCTTCTATATTATGTTGATTCTTTAGTATAGGAGCCATGACTTGTAAGGTGGTCTGCCATTTTTTTACGGCTATTCTGTACAGCCTTAGATAGATGTCGTGCTCATGCACAAGGGAGGGTCAACTTCCCTTTTTCTTGAGATATTTTTTGTTTATTTTTTGAGAGGTTTCTAGAGATGAGGCCTACATTTGTTCAGCAGCCTCGCAGGCCGATGTTGGAGGCACATATGCACATGTGGGGGTAGATGATGCCCAAGAGGGACGAGACTATGTTTCCAACCAGGATATCACATGATGCACTGGACTTGCTAGCCAGTGTTAACGAGCTGCATCCCTTCATTATGGTCCCCTGTCCTTATGCTGGATCAGATTGGAGAGGGTGTGCCAACATCCTCTTCACGGATGATGAGCCACCAGATGATAGAGGTAATATTACTGTTTTATTTAAATTTATTCTAACATGTTCTTTAACTTTTTTTTATTAAATTGTGTAATGCAATTGTCTAATTATTGTTGTGTACTTGTATATATTTTGCATACAATGGATCTTTTGATGGCGAGGAGATGTCGGCACCACCACATGATCCTCATTTGGATCCTGATGACGATCAGGGCATGCTATATGCCAAGGATCATCAGGAGGCCGGTGCAAAGAGACATCCTCCTACTGGTGCGCTAGTACTGCCTTTTTCTAGGTGCGGTTGACTTGATACTAGATACAGAATGGAGTTGGGCAACCAAATCAGTGCATTGATTGTTGAGGTGGGCATCAAGCCCACTCAATACAGAGACATACACGCTGATGATAGTTTATTACAGATGTGGAGAGGCATGCCGCATGACATGTACAGCCTGATGCGGCATGTCATAGGCACTATGACAGTTGTTACGTGAATAAGGAGGACTGTTGCATGTTATAAGCGTGGTCGAGACGTAGCACATGATGGATATTCTGCGAGTAGCAACTCATTATCTCATAATCGTTCACCTCACGCTATGCCAGATGAGCATGAGCTTCCACTAGCATCTAGCAGCAATCATCATGGAGATGAGGTTGGACCATCGACCATGTCTTGTAAGCAGCCTACATCATCCATCAGTACTCATGATCATGAGCAGGTTGGACCATTGACCGTCGAGGCTGCACCATTGACTGAGCAAGCCTCCACTAGTACTTCTATTGATGTTGTACTACCACCAGCTAATCCATGACATTTATATTATAGTTTTATATTTTTAACATTATTCAGTTATATATATATATATGGTCCATGTATTTTTTGTTCATGTTGCAGTTGTACTTGATTTACATGTTGGTGATCATAATGATGTGTATATTGTTAGGTCATGTTAGATATGTTAATTTAATGTGCAACTTGTAGATAGATGTGTATGTGATAACTTGAGCTATTTGACATGAGATGTATATTTGATGTTTGTGTTGTGATGATGTTAATATATAATGTTAATTGTGTTTTGTTAGATGATCATGATCATGATATGTTAGCAATTTTGAATGTGTTTTTTAGTCGAATATGATATTTATACAATGGTTATCATGATCGTGATGTTTATTAATTAATTTAATATTAAATAAACATGAAATTTATTAAATATTATGTCGTGATTGTAATTGAAATTGAAATTTTAATTGTATGTAAAATTGTATTTGTATTTGTAATTGTATGTAAAATATTAGAGCTTTGCTTGTGCGGAAAGCTCCGCACAAGTAAAGTTCTACACATTGTTGAAGAGAAAAGTTCTTCACACTACTAAAGAGGAACAAGAAATTCCACATTTTTTAATTATTTTGTTACTTATTAATTTCAAAATTTTCGTGTGATAGTTCATTTTCTAAAGTTCCATGCAAGAGATATCGAAATGAACCATTGTGTTTGACTACCTAGAGCCATTGGTTCAACGAAGAAAGAGATTTTGCATTCCATATAGGTTGCGTAACAAATTTCTTCGTTGGTGATCCAGAATGAGAGCTCTCTGCCATAATGAGTTCCTTTGTGTTGGTAAATATGCCTCACTTACCACATTATAAAGATAACCAAATTTCCCTTTGTGATGCTCTCATTCCTTGTCTTGATGTTGCCATGCTCCAATTCCTTGTTATGCGACTTTCTTTCATTATTTTAGTTGTTCTTAGTGGGATCATTTTGGTTATCAGATGTCTTTGTGTGGTTCTTTTTGCCTTTTTTTCCTTTCCCAATACTCTCACTAGTCTGTTAATAAACAATTTCAATAAGGAATCTAAATGTCCAATAGATCATTCAGCGGTTAGAAGTGACGATAAAACGTACAAAAATGGAATTTTCAGCCATATGGAATGAAAGCCTTAAAGTCTTGAATGCAACCCTGCCTGTCCACTGCATACAATTTGAAGAATGATAAGTGAGGTGATGAAAAGGAAGCATGAGTTTGTAGACATGTTAACCCACCGAAGTGTAGATTTGTGATTGTGTAGAGGAAGTTGTTCGAAGGTGGTTGTGTGAAGGAAGCATGTGCAAAGGTGGATGTGAACAGGAATCCATGCAGAGGAAGTCGTGCAAAGGAAGTGTGCGGAGGTGGATGTGTAGAGGAAGTTTTGTGGAGGTGGATGTGTGGAGGAAGCATGTGTAGAGGAAGTTTTGTGGAGGTGGTTGAGGAAGCGTGTGTAGAGGAAGTTGTGTGGAGGAAGAGTTTGTGGAGGAAGCATGTGCGGAAAAGACCTAATCAATTAATTAGCACTAGATGCAGGGAATATGCTACTTTGTAGCTATTACCCTTGTTAAATCCAATATTATTTTTTTCAATCAAGCTTGGTTAACACATCATTGATTTATACAATAATTTTCATTTTGTACATGCAAGGCACGAGGGCTTCACTCAATGAACCTTAGACATATCATGTATTTTCGTGGCATACTAAACAATACCCCTAATTTGACTACATATTAGAAAATACCTCTAAAAATCGCATCATTTAACCCCCTACCAATACGAAGCCAATACAACTTCTCAATTTAAGAAACCCTTACTTTTACTAGATATTGTAGGTATCCATTTTTTTATTAACATTTTGCATACCTTTATATTTTTTATTAACTTTGAGCATTGCCCCCAAGTGAAGCCCCATGATGAAATGGTACTTAAAAACAAAAAATACATTTTAGTGAGTTTCTCAAAAATAAGAATAAAATATTTAAAGTTTTTTTTAAGTATTTATTTAAAGTTTTTTAGTATTTTAATATGTTATAAATTTATTATATTGTATATGCATTTATTATTCCTTTATAAACTTAGGAAGGGGAAATGGTGTATTTTTATTTATTTTTTTATATTTATTTGTATTTGAATTAGAATTTTTTAGAAAAGGATGATTTATTTTTTTATTTTTATTTTTTCATTCTGTTGAATTAAATTGAGTGTAAATCAATTTTATATATTTTGGAATTTTATGATTTTATAGATGAATTTTATAAATTTAGGAATTTTATAATAGTTGTTTATTTTAATTGGTGTAATTTAATTTAACTTATCAAATTTGACTAGTTTAATTAAACTTTACAAATTAAGTATACGATTTGTCTTTAATGCGACCTTTTGGAAATTTTCCTGGTGGGTTTTTCCGATCTAATTTGCCTAAAATTCGACAGGAATTCATTGAAATCACAAGCTTGATGGGAAAACTCTGCACAATCGAAGTGTCCTTGGGGTTTTCCACGATGTTGAATTCATATATGCAGTCAAAAAACCAGTTAGAAAAACACAAATTAAGATTTCACCTCAAATGTTTCCACCTGATTCTGGCCAGAAAATCCACCGAAAACTCCAAAAAATTGCTTTGAAGACAACTCCCTAGAGTATATATTATAATATATAGTCTAATTAATATTTTTCATAATATTAATATTAAATATTTATTGATATTAAGAATAAAATAATTATAAATAATTAAATTAGTCTAGATTCATCTTAACTTCTGATCTATAGAGCATGAAGAGATATCAAATCCCTTAACGTGCAACTTCTTTTTTCACTACAAAAGATATTTGATCCCTCTTGATATTAGATCTAGAATTAAGATGGATCAAAACAAGTTAAGTCAAATACACTTTATGACAAAGTTATCCATCAACCACTAATGTATTCAATTATCAATTGGGAACATAAAATGAGATATATTGAACAACTTGAAATTTTATGACATCATTTCAAATATATTGAATACATCATATATCCATAAGAAATAAAATAAGGAACCTGTTAATACATATACGGTAACAATTTATAAGTCTAAAGTGACTCCATGTAAAAGTTACATAATCCTAAAGTTATGTTGCATATGGCGCCAGTCCTCTCTCCAATCTGTTTGATCACTAAGAAGAAATGTGGTAATATCATTTCCCATACTGAGAAATTTGTTTTCCTTATGATTCGCCCTCAGGGAAAGAAGAAGATTGTGGCCACGGCCTCCAGACAGGGCTCCCCGATGTGGTAGGAGTCGATGTACAAGGTCGTGGAGGAGTACAGGGACATCTTCACCTCACCCATAGGGGTACCTCTACATTGGCAGATCAAACACTCCATCGATCTGACCCCAAGTGCATCGCTACCCAATGGAATGATCTATTGACACTCTATTCCAGAGAATGATGAGATAAAGAGGAATATTCAGGAGTTGTTGCAGAAAGGTCACATCAAGCCAAGTTCATCACCCTGTGGGATCCCGTTCGTGTTGGTAAAGAAGAAGGATGGCACCTGGAGACTATGTATTGACTATCGGGCACTGAACAATATCACTGTCTGGAATAGGTATCCAATCCCACAGATCAATGACCTTCTAGATAAGCTCAAGGGGGCCAAATATTTCAGTAAGATTGACTTGAAGTCCAACTATCACAAGGTACCAATCAAACTCTCTAATGTGTGGAAGATTTTCTTCAAATTGAACGAGGGCCTTTTCGAATGGTTGGTCATACCTTTCAGGTTGACGAATGCCCCTGCAACCTTCATGAGGCTGATGAATGATATCTTGTGACCCTTCACCAACTCATTCATGGTGGTATATTTGGATGACATCCTAATCTTCAGCCAGAGTTGGGAAGAGCACCTCCACCATATTCGACAGGTCCTCCAAACCCTGAGGCAACACAAGTTGTGTGCCAATTTGGATAAATGCACTTTTGGTATGACCCAGGTTCAATATATGGGGTACATCATTGATGAGTGGGGTGTGCATGTGGACCCAACCAAGATACAATTCATTCAGGATTTTCCAACCCCAACCACTCTAACATAGCTCTATATCTTTTTGGGTTTTGCCAACTTCTACCACAGGTTCGTGTTGGGATTATCTCATATCACTTGGCCCTTAAGTCAAGTCACCAAGGGAGGAGCGAAAGAAAAGCTATTTTGGCTTGAATACCAAAAAAAGGCATTTTTAGAGTTGAATCATATCCTCTGCTCTGCACTAGTGCTCACATTACCAGACCTACAACAACCATTTGAGATTACTATGTGATTACTGTAGTTCTTACTCAGCAGGGGCACCTAGTGGCATATCACAGTGAGACATTTTCAGACAGTTTGAAAGTATCCCACCTATGACAAAGAGATGTATTCCATTTTTAAGGCCTACTAGCAATGGAAGCAATACATTATGGGGAAGGAAACGATCATTCACATAGACCACCGACCCTTGTAGTTCATATAGACACAAGGGAAGTTGTAGAACGATCACCATCATAAATGGTCAACATACCTACAATAGTTTCATTTGAACATTAAGTATAATAAGGGAAGCACCATTGCAGATTGCCTCAGCCAACTGCTAGTAATGGCGCTAACCACTATGCTCGACTCTTGTGGGCATGAGATGTCGAGGTCGCCGAATTTTTACAAAAGGATCCAAAATTCAACAACACATACAACACAGTCCTGGAAGGAAAGAAAATTTTGAATTATCACCTCCTAGATGCACTTTTATGCCACCTGGGAAACTTGAATGTTCCTTCATGTGAGCGTTCCAAGATGATTTTGGAGGCGTGCTACAATTGGTTCGTTGGACATTTCGTGGTAGAGAAAAGAGTGGCAGTATTGCAGAAATATTTTTATTGGCTGAACCTTCAACCAAATGTTGGGATGTACATCAGATCCTGCACTTCCTATGTCATTGTGAAACCAACCATCAAGAAGAAAAGCCTATAAAATCCTCTTCCTACTCCTAGTCGACCTTGGGAATCCATCTCCATGGATTACATGTCGACCCTTCCTTCTACAAAGTATGGAAACAACTGTGTTTTTGTTTTCATTGACAGATTCTCTAAGATGAGCATTATGGCGGCTTGCAAGAAGAGTAGCACAATAGAAGCCCCTCCCAAGCTCTTCTTTGAATGATTGTGGGTACACATTGGGATCCCACAGTACATCATCTCAAATCGGGACAACGGGTTCCTAAGTACTTTTTGGTCAAGTCTCTGGTCGATGTTGGATACCAAGCTCACTAATTCCATGACTTTCCACCCCCAAACTGATGGCCAAACATTGCTTGTCAACGAGATGATCATACACATTTTGTGCATGTAAAACTTGAAGCATCCACACACGTTGGATGAAATCCTCCCCTATGTACAACACAACTACAATAGAGGTCTCCATAGCTCAAATAGCCACAACCACTTTCATGTGGGGTTTGGATTCCAGCCACTATGTCCCATTGATGTGGCCATACCATTTGCAACTACTAATGCAAATTCGGCTCATGTCTAGTCCAAAGCTGATAGGGCTAATAGCTTCATTGAGCACATTCAACACATTTTCCAATAGGTCCATGACATATTAGACAAAGCCAATGCTATGTACAAGTAGCAACATGATTAACATTGGCTTCCACGTAAGTTCCATGTCGGCAACAAAGTTTGGCTACATTTGCAGAAGGAGTGCGTCATTGGGACGCACCGCAAGCTTCGCATGCTCTGATATGGGTTGTACACCATCACCAAGGCTATAGGGGACAATGCCTTCGAGCTCAACATTTCATTGTTCATTGGCCTGCACCTAGTGTTCAATGTGGACCACCTTCGGCTATACTTTCAACCATTAATGGACACGTCTGACATTGTAGAGTAACTGACACCAATGGAGTTAAAGCAAAATTGCATGGAACAAGTCACAATTGATCGATCCATGGAAATGCAGATCAAGAACACTCGCCAACAAAGGATCCAACTATATTGAGTTTTCAAAGAAGGCCAACTCCTTCACTAAGGAAAGTAGTTCATTAGGGACCATGTTTAAGAGAAATTTCCTCACCTCATGGAGGCTCTACACGCAATGGAGACCATTTCTTCCTAAGGAGGGAGGACTGATCCAGGTGGATATGAGTGGCCACCCACCTATTCCACCTAGACCTCCAGACGATTTCATCAGTTTCCTTTTTTTAGAGCAACATTTACTATTTTTAGTAGGTTTTTCATGTCCTGAACTTTCGGAGCAGTTTTAACCCCCTAAACGATGTTTTTTTGAGGTGCGCAACAGGCTCATAAACCTAGTGGAAAATCTTGTAGTAATCAGAGAGATATTTCCAACGAGGTATCGTACGTGCCAAACGGAGATAATACGACCAAGTTACGACCCTGAAAAGTTGGCTACCCAACTAACTCCAATGAGGCCCAAAAACTCTTGGTGTTCCATCCCCGGGGATTAGGGTTTTGGTTGTTTAGGGTTTTATCTTGTTGTTCAATAATAAAAAGGCCCTTGAGCTTCATTGTAATTCAGAGGCATGTAGCTACCACATCTCTTCTCATAGATAAGTCTGTCATCGCCCAGGCTAGTTTATTTCCATTATGTCTGTAAGCATATATGGGTTCTTTGATATTAATTAAATGAAGTGTTATTTATGTTGCATCTCTATATTTATGGTTATATATGTATTTGGTTGTGTTCTTGTCTAAGTTCGGATCACTAACGTGATTTTCCACAAATTCACTGTGTTTCAAACCTAATTAATCAACACTTTGCCATAAAAATATTGATGAATAAATAATAAGTTAATTTCACTATTACAGACTCTTTTAACTATACATCTCATGTTTCAGGGCATTGCGACAATATTTGTAAGTATGTCAAAAACTTATACAAATTCCTTTTCTCTGCATTTTCATCTCCAAATTTGGAAAATTATATCATTTAAACAATGAACTGTATATTATCCTCTAATCCATTGATTAATTATAGAACCTGTTTGATGCGAAAGTGCATTTATAGAAAATAAGACAAGTGGATGTGTGGAAGGCGTCTAATTGTGTAGAAAATGATACGCCACATGGAAATGTCGAAATTAATAAGTAACAACAAAATTAAAACACGTGGAATTGTGTGTCCCTCTTCAGAAGTGTGCGGAACTTTGCTCTTTAGGAGTGTGCAAAGATTTTTGTGTGTGGAAAGCTTTGCACAAGCAATGTCATTATGATACCTCTTGTGAAGGGTTGTGTTGGTGCAGAGCTTCTTGTGTGTGGGAAGATCCACATGCTACTAAAGAGAAAACTTCTGCACATTGCTAAAGAGGGACAAGAAAATTCATGTTTTTTAATTATTTTGTTGCTTATTAATTTCAACATTTCCATTTGATAGTTCATTTTCTAAAGTTCCATGCAAGAGATATCATAAGGAACCAATGTGTATGACTACCTAGAGCCATTGGTTCAAGAAAGAAAGCGATTTTGCATTCCATATAGGTTGCGTAATAGATTTCTTTGCCAGTGATATGGAATGAGATCTCTTCGCCGCACTAAGTTCCTCTGTGTTGTTAACATTGCCTCACATATCACATTATAAAGATAGGCAGATTTCCCTTTTCAATGCTTTGATGCTTTGCTTTGTAGTTGCCATGCTCTAATGCCTTGTTGTGTTATTTTTTTCATTCTCTTAGTTGCTCTTAGTGGGATCATTTTGGCTATCAGATGTCTTTGTGTGGTTCCTTCTAATCCCTCTGACTCTTAGGCAAACCTAATTTATTTCTCTTATGCCCTTCCTAATACTGACTAGTTTGTTAATAAAAATAATTGATAAGAAATCTAAATGTCCAGTCGATCATTCAGGGGTTGGAAGTGATGATAGAACATACGAAAATGGCCTTTTCATCCATATGGAAATAAATCCTTCAATTCTTGAATGAAAGCTTTCTTGTCTATTGCATAAAATTTGAAAAATGAGATGTGAGGTGATGCAAAGGAAGCTTGAGTTCATAGACCCATTAACACACCAAAGTGTAGAGTTGTGGTTGTGCAAAGGAAGTTGTGTGAAGGTGGTTGTGTGGAGGAAGCATGTGTAGAGGTGGATGTGCAGAGGAAGTTGTGCGGAGGAAGCGTGCGTAGGTGGATGTGCAGAGGAAGTTGTGTGGAGGAAGTGTGTGGAGGTGGATGTGTGGAGGAAGCATGTGCAGAGGAAGTTGTGTGGAGGTGGATGTGTGGATGAAGCATGTGTAGAGGAAGTTGCACGGAGGTGGCTATGCGGAGGAAGCATGTGTGGAAAAGACTTAATCAATTAACTAGCAGTAAATGCAAGGACTATGTTGTTTTGTTGCTATTACCGTTGATAAATTAGATATTATCTTTTTCAAAAAAACTTGGGATTTATACAATCATTTTCCTTTTGTACATAAAATGGTACTTGAAAATAATACTTAAAAATAAAAAATAAAAATACATCTTTTCATGAGTTTCTAAAAAATTGGAATAAAATATTTAAAATATATTTTATTGTGAGTTTCCAAAAAAAGGAATAAAATATTTAAAATAATTTATGATCTATCTAGCATACATTAAAAGAGATTAAATTTCTTAAGGCACAGATTTCTTTTTTTCACTACAAAAAAATTTGATCCCCTTGATGTTAAATCTACACTCAAGATGGATCAAGACCTGTTTGAAGTCAAATACACTTTATGACAAATTATACATCAACCACTAATGTATTCAATTATCAATTGGGAACATAAAATGAGATATATTGAACAGCTTGAAATTTTAGAACATTTCAAATACATTGAATACATCATCATCAATAGGAAATAAAATAAGGAACATGTTAATACATATATTGTAACAATTTGGAAGTCTAAAGTGATTCCATGTAAAAGTTACATAATCCTAAAGTTCCGTTGCATATGAAGCGGCCAGTCCTCTCTCCAATTTCTTGTAAAAAGAGAGAAAACTCATTACACCAAAATTCACCATAAAAGTAATGTTCTCTTACTTTTTCTACTCTAACCCATCTTTCTAAAATATATATGACCTCTGCTGTAGACTTTGTTACTATTTCTATTGTTTTATTTGTTTTATTTATTTTTTCTAGATTTTCAATCACCATTGAACAGCCCCACAGTCTTATTTTTGTTAGCTTTCTGATATTCAAAAAGCTTTCTGGCAACATCCTCAATGCTTCACATAACATAATAGTGAATATTTCAAGTGAAGGCATTGCATCTTTTTCTATCACTGGTAATTCTTCTAAATTTTTTAACGAAATTATTGAAAATATTTTCAATAAAGAAAATGCTCCCTTTATACCAAAATTTGTTGGAATTTTTTTTAATGCAGAGCAGTTAATGATTTCTAGTTGTTTTAAATTCTGAAAATTATGTAAATCTGGAAGTTCCTCCAACTTGTTACACCCCTCCAGCTTAAGCGAACTTAAACCCTGGAACTTGTAAAACCTGCTGTCCATTTTAACCACACGAGGACACTTTAACAAAAGCCTTTTTACCTTTGACACATTGAAGAAGTCATTCGGTAAATTTGAGAGCGCTGTTAATTTCAATTGTAGCGTCTCTATTTGATCCAAAGTTCCCATTGTTCCCTCGCTAATGAATTCTCCATTGTTATGCAGGTATAACTTCTTCAGCTGTGTTAGAGTGCGCAAATCATTGATAGAAGCCACTTTTTTACGGCTTCTCCCTTGGCCGTTTTTTGTCCACACACGACTGCAACCATTCATCAGTAAGCATTGCAAAGAGGTAAGCAGTGACATATTCCAGGGCACATATTCTAAATCTGCACAGCCTTCAAGCTCTAAATGCTTTAGGGATCTTAGTCTATGAATGTCCGACGGCAATTCTGTGATTTTAGACCCACCAAGTAGAAGGACTTCCAAGCTTTCAAGATCTGTAAGTGACGCAGGTAGCCTGGTAATGGGCACCTCAACTAAGCCGAGGCATACCAATTGTTTCAAACACCCCACACTCTCCGGCAATGACCGGAGGGACGTCCCATTCAAATCTAAAATCTTGAGGGAAACCATACTCTTAATCAATTTTCTTGGAATCTCCCCCAAAATTGGATTTCCAGCCAACATCAATGAGGATATTTCTGGAGCTCGGAACGACACCGGAAGCGATCTCAATTTATTGAAGTTCAACAAAAACCGAGTAGCGCGCCGTGAACATTCATCATCAGGTAAGGCTGCCAAACCCTTAGCTGTCCGGCAGTAGAAGTTTTCTTCCCGCTCAGCGATTTGTATTGCTAAATCACGCAGGACGTCGTGCACCCTGAAATACACCAGTGACCCATCCACGTCTCTCAATGTCGGTTCGATCAAACAACGATCTGCTAAAAGGTTTATGTAAATTCTCCCCACCTCAAATGGGTCGTGGCTACGCTCATCTTGCACAAGCAGCCCTTCGCCTAGAAACAGCAAAATCGGATGTTCGATCCAGATAATCTGGTCTTCTAAAAAGTTAGATAAGTAGAGAAAGCACAATTGCAGATTAACGTCGTACCTGCCCAGGGCATCATAACTCCACCTCAGGGGATCATACAGAGCTTCTCGAAGGTCTTGGCCGTCGGCGTTTGGAAGCCTCCGGACTGCGAACTCCCATTCTTTTGGATCAGTAATGCCTGCCATTGACCGGGCAACTGCTTTGATCGCAAGGGGAAGCCCTCCACACTTGGCACACACAACCCTCGCTTTTTCCTCCTCAATGCTTACTGGCAGATTTCTGTTATTATATGGGAAAGCATGATGAGCGAACAACGGCCAACTCTCATCTTCAAGCAAATCCTCCATTTTTATTGCGGACCTTTCTGCATTAACCCCCATCTCTAACAGTGCTCTGTGATTCCTGGAACTCACAATAACTTTGGAGGTCGAGTGGTCGGTTAGCAAGGGTACGCCTAATTCTTCCAGCAATTTTGCACCCTCCCCCCAAATATCATCTAAAAATAAGGCAAATCTCTTACACTGCATACTCTGATTCATCCTGATTTTCACGCTTTCTGGATTCGTATCATATTCCAGGTCCTTTACATTTGTTTGCATTGCTATCTGGTGGCAGAGTTCTTTTCCAAGACTTTTCAATGACGGAAACTGAGAAACAGTAAGCCAAAGCAATAAACCATCGCGAAAGACATTCCGCACCATTTCACTGTTGAAGATTCTCTTGAAAAGAAGAGTCTTTCCAGATCCACCCTTGCCAACCACGCCAATGCACGAGAATTCAGAATCGATCACTAGCTTCTCGAGTGTCGCAAAAGCTCTGTCTTGTCCGACTATAAGGGGTTCCTGGATGAAGAATCCCGTTGAAGCAAGAGAATGGGAGGTGGTTACATAAGGACTGCTTGAAGAAGGCATTGCTTCAATGCTTTCCTTCATACTCTGCCCAATTTCCTGCTTGAGTTCCTCCAGGAGATCAGGAATTTGGGCCCACGCAGCCAAAGGAGACAATTGTAGATGTTTTTTAATGTCTGAAATAAGGTGAGTGATCTTTCTACTTGATTGATATCGGAAAATAACATTGTACCTTGGTGAAGTTGTGCATTGTTGCACCATTTCTGATGCTTGCCGGAGAAGCAAATCCAACTTTTTAAGCCATATATTGATGGGTGAAACCTTGTTATAGCACTGAGAAGAGGAAATTCCATTCTTCCTGTTCAACACTGGGCGGTATCGCTGGATCTGCCTGATGATAGGCTGGATGTCTGTCACGAGATGCTGAAGAGAAGCCAATTCTTTTTGGTAGCGAGTAGCAATCCCTATCCAGTGCAGAATCTGGTTGATTACTTTTTCTATGCCCGCACCAACAAATCCAGAGACGACTATAGCTTCAGCCATTATATAATTTTCTCAAAGAAAAACACACACAAACAGAGTATTTCTCAATATTCACAAATCATAAAATGGCAATTTTTCGACCACTGGAGTTTTCTAGCGATAATACCAATACCAGTACAGCACTGTCTGACGAAGACAATCAAAAGTTCTGTAGATATTTTAAAACAACATAAATGCAAGATAATCGCCACTAATGCCGAAGCTTTTGCAGGTTTATAGCAGGGCACTCTTAAGTCATTGTCAGTTTTGAATGTGTTTTAAAATGCAAATGCAAAAGCATACATATAGTGACATGTGGTTTAACGGTAAGTTTCGCTGGGTGAAACTCACGAGATGGAGGTTCAAATCTCATTGAGTATATGGCGTGTTGTGTCTTGGCTAGAAGAACTCTCACCAGTTACCGATTATCCTAAATTAAAAAAAAATAAAATAAATCAAAAGCATACGTTTTAATTATAAACTTTGGTGCGTAACAATTGGAATAACTGACTTTCATTACCTGCCCGGAATCGACATTAAACGACAAGGAGTCACCACGCGAGGGCGGCGGGCAGTGGGCATCGAGTTATGAAAAGATAGGGACTTGGAGGGCTACCAGTCGCTAAATAGTGGGCATTAATACGATAGGGACTTGGAGGGCTACCAGTCGCTAAATAGTGGGCATTAATAGTGGAAAAGATAGGGACTTGGAGGGCTACCAGTCGCTAAAACGGGCAGTGGGCATTGAGCTATGAAAACGGGCGGCGGGCAGTGGGCATCGAGTCACCACGCGAGGGCTAGCAGTCCCTAAACAGTGGGCATTAATACGATCGTTTGAAACATAAATCTTGAAAGTTCTGGTTGGAATTTAGTTAAGCAAATAAAAATTAAAAATTAAAAAAAAAAAGGTGTAATGTAAGTAGTTTAAGGAATTGTTAAATTATTGGAAAATGATGTACTTTCAATCATAGTTATTGAGTTTGAATTCTGATTGGAATTTGATAAGATATGATAAAAATTTGAATACGATATTTTTAATTCCAAAAAAATTGGACACCATATATCCAAAAGATTTTTGGAACAATATCTTTCACTTACTATTTTTTGAATTTATTTTGAATTAAAAAATCACAGTGATCATTTATTTTTAAAATTTATATTTTTTTTTAAACTTAAATTTTAAATACTTTTCTAATTTAAGAATTTATTTATCTAAAATTCTTCATAATAAATATAACCATATTTTAAAAATATATAAAATCCTAAAAATAATCAGTGCTTT